>CM014737.1:1879830-2155782 GCA_004329165.1 Spatholobus suberectus
CTTCCAAAAATTGAAAATTTTAAAACTTCTATAAATTCATTTGAAATCAATGAAATACTTATAAGTTAAGAAAATTGTTTTTTACAATGCATAATTAAAAACCATGCAAGAGGGATCCCAAAAATTATTGAACATTTTTTTTTAAAATGCAAGTGCATATAACAAAAATAACTTGACTCTCTTTATTCAAACAACTAAGATCACAACTCTACTTGGAGCAGATCTATTACACTTATCGTGTATTACAACTCAGTTATACAAATAATTGCATACCTCTCAGAGCCAAAGTACAACCATTTAACTCTAGAGAAAGTATTGATCTAACTCACCCACCCCTTTCATAGAAGGGTGGACTAGCATCTTTAGCTGTTCTTCGCTTCCTTTGCGTCAGTCTAATATGACTCCATGAAGACTTGCCAAACATCTCCATACTCAATTGATCTATTCTAGTGTGTGCTATATGTCGTTGTCATCCATCTCCAGCCAAAAGTATGCTCTTAAACTCTGAGGAACCACTTCAACCTATATCCATTATGGCATCCGAAGATAGCAAAAGGCAAATTAAAAATAGGGTGAGAACTACATATACAAGGTCTCAAGCAGTTAAGTCAACAAGATCCATCCCACATATAACACATACAACGTATGTAGTCCTCACATTGAATCCATATTAACCATTCAAGATATTAGTCTACTTCATTACAATATCATAATTCAAATGAATAGTTTCATTAGTTTCAGGCATTTGCATGTTCACTAATTTAATCCCTAATGCATTGCATCTCAAGTTTGCACACCTTTAAATTTTGTTTAAATAAATAAACTACCCAACACTTCACCATACCTCAAATGATACATCTACATACTCACCCTTAGCACTAGCATAGAAAATCCTATGACACTTATAACCCAACATCGACATACATCTATTTTCAACAATCCTTATTAAGGGTTTAATTTAGCAGAGTAACACTTAACATACTTCAAACTCTCATATGAACACATCTACACAACACATTGCACTTACATACAATTATTACTAAGTCAGGTAAGTGAAATAACACATGAATTACATTTTGTGCATAGAACCACACAAGTCACTTTGCATTATAACCACCGCTAAGCAACCACAATCATATCAAACAATGGTTAGTCATTCAATATGCATACAATGCATGTCACCCTGATTAGTTAGTCATTACTCTTTCATTAATGCATGAGCATGCATTGGGTATCCATCTCATTGGCGCTAGTATACCCGCATGAGGCATCTCTTTTATAGTCCGTACGAAGCATTTTCACGCTAGGAGTGTTTATCTCCAATGCACCTATAATACAAGCATACGCAAGTCCTTAAATGGTTCACCATGGTTTAACCGGAGTTCATCAGACTACCATATCACATTAAGTAAAGTTGTGGGGAGCCTTGATGGTTCACCAGGATTTAAGCAAAGTTCAACCGAGCTACCACACAAAGTGCAACTATATCTCAAAGGAACAAATACACCCCTCACAAGGCATTTCACCATAAAGGTGTTACAACCCACCCACACGTGTCACTGCGTAAGCAACCAACAGCCTGTTCACAAGGGGTTAACAACCCACCCACGTCACCACACATTTCCGAAGAAATCAACAACTTATTTGCATGGGGTTATGCACATGATGCAAGAGAATTATGTCTCTTCCTTTTCTTAATTAATGGTGAGACGGATTCCATGCAATTACTTATAGCAATACCACACCTCTAACTTTGTTACCCGATTCTCACACTCAAAATGCCCTGCCTTGTCATACTAAAAATAAAACATTTAAGGATTGAGTACAAAATTTGCTTTAAGACTAAACCCTTATGAAACTTAAGATTGAAATTGAACAATAATAATAAAGGATTTAGTGTGGTTGTACATTACAGAAACAATCTCATTTCATTAACTAGAAAAGAAAGACCAATTTCAAGAGGCTTTAATTTAATAAAATTTCAAGAAATCTAAATGGTGAGATGCAATTGAATTTCACTTATTCAATCATAGAATAATAAATGATTTACATCGAAAACCAATTAGGGACTATAATTAGTGTATAAAATCGATAATGTGACAGTTTCACTTAAACGGGGATTTGTACCAGTTTGTGTGCTCTATGAGAAATAAACATACTTAGACATTTTTCTAAATAGCCATTTTGGGTAAGAAAGATCCTTAGCCTGTATAGAATGAAATTTTCATTTTACAAAATTTTTACAAGGCCTTAACCCCCCTATTTTTTACCAAAACATAACTAATCTAAAATGAGTGAAAATCTGGTCTGTCCTAGAATAAAAATTCTAGTAATTAGAAAATATCAAATATAGGGCATCTCAATTTTTCTTATATTTCATTAACGTCACTAACTAACCCAATTCAGGGCCTGAAGATAGGGGTAAAGAGAACCAGTCACTGTTGGAATCCATCTACCACCCTAATTTGGAAAATTTCTCAACAATTCTCTACTTCATTTCTCTCCGTTCCAAGTTTGTTTAACTCGCCATCAAATCTGTTTTTCAACAAAAATACAGGATAACATCATTCCCACATCAAACGAGACAAATCCACTCATCAAGACATAATCATCAATTTTCGGATTCAAAGCAATATGGTTCAGTATAAAATTCATTATAAATCGCACAAAATCTAAAACCTATGATTCTAGTGGCATTGGAAACTAGACACAAAAATGCTACAACTCTTCAAAAGGGAATATTCAAATACGAAATACTCTAATCACACCAATGCACTCAATACAAAGCATGAACATGACATTGTTTCAGCTAACTTAACATTTATGTTACAGTCATGGTTCTAAATTGGGGTCCGCAACCACAATTGCAGCCGCAACGTAAAGATTTTTCGACTCACCGCAACTGCATCGTGACCGCAAATTGCGGCCGCATCAGCTGCATTTTCCCGCAATTTGCCGCAATGTCAAGGATCGCGACAAAACCGCAACCGCAACAAAACCACAATTTAGAAACATGTGTTACACAGAACCAATTCACTTGCATGTGAAAATTCTTAACTCAGATGTTGAACCATGATCAGTCTAAACTTATATGAACATAATATACACATTTAAAATTCAAACCATGTGCATAAATCCTTGTATACAAATTTCAGAACATGAAACAGATTGCTACACATAGTAGTTAAAGCTCAAAATTAACTTTGAATCATCTCCAATGTCATCATGCCATTCAACCAACCACCAAAACAATCATTCTAATTACCAATAAACACATGAAAATCACTACATGGTCAACACTCCCTATGTTTATGAATTAAATTCACACCCAATAGATTTAATAAAAACACAACAGAATATGATTTAACTCTAAAATTACCCCAAACTTTACTCAAACCAAATGCTCCACCGTGCTTTAGAATAAGTCCCTAAAACATATATCTAATCACAGTTTAACGGAATATAACATCCATCACATGAAATTCACAACATAATAATAAATAAGATTCTTAATTATACATGGGGAGCCGAAAACAGTAAAGGGGGAGGAAAACCCAATCCCTCTCTGGTCTATCCTAACCTCTCGAAACTCCAACTACAAGCTGTCCCCTTATCTTAAGACAAAGATATGCACAAGAGGAATTGCGAAGGAAAGCTCCCGTACTCCCCGCAGTCCAAAACTCCGAATTTCATTCTCCTAAAAAAATTCAAATCATCCAACAAAGATCAGAAATAGCTCCTAGAGCTAGAAAGAGTCACATGTAAACTAAACGTAGTAGTAATGAGTGGTAAAGAGAGAAAACTGCTTACTCACAGGAAGCAAAACGAAGAACAAATGAAATCGGATTGACAATCAGGAACCGTCATCGTGAAGCTCTCGACGAGGAGGTTGAAATTTTATATTTGTATGTAAGATTTAGGTGATTTTGGTTGGGCTAAAATAGCCTATCCAGTTAGGAGCATTTCATAGAAGAAGAGGAAAAGAGTGTCGGAAAGAGGATGTGAAAAATGAAGTGGAAAAGCTGCTGAACACTTGGATTTTATTTTTCTTCAGTTGGGGTGGGGCCCCTGGAAAAATAACGGGCCTAACAAGTTTGTTTTATCAAAGCAAATATTGAATTTTTCTCTACATGACTACAAGGGCTGGACGGTGGTACAATTGTACAAAGAAAGACAGTGAATATCTTCGTCTTATTTATTTAAGTGTATTATACTCGTGGAAAGGGGGAAGAGAAGCACGTGGGTGGGGCAAAAGGTGGGCTTTTCAAAGCGAAATTTGGTTTTATCATGCGGTATTGGTAAGATATACGTACATAAGGTGAGAGAGAAATTTCAAGTCTTAAATTGCATGCAATTAAAACAAGGCTGTACGGGTTTTTTTTTTTTTTGTTTCTTTAGTTTATCATTATCATTTTTTTCCCAATTGATTAGCTAAAACAAAAGGTAAATTAACTGTAATAACGTGATAAAAATAATAGAGAATTAAATTCCTAAGTTAAACAGAATAAAAGGAATGTGAATATGAGATCAATTAAATATTATAATAGGTATAATTTTGTTTCCAAGGAATATCATATTAAGGAATTAGAAAATATGGGCACAAGTGATGTACAATTTTTTAGGATCAATACACTTGTAAGATTAAAGTATTAACCCATATGATTAATATTTAGAAGTCTTTTATGAATTTAGAATCAAGAAGGAGTATGAAAAGAGTACCCTTTGGAGTATAAGAGCAAGAAAAAGGTTAATAAAATTAATTTTAGAATTTGGTAAGCACTAAGAGATACCTCATTCTAAGAATTTAATTAAACTCTTTGAATAACCCTATTTAAGGAAATTAAACTATTTAATAAACTTTTTGGTACAAAAAACTATTTAATAAATTGAAACTATATATACATAACAATTTTAAAAGGGTATAATACATCCATATATAAACTGCTGTAAAAGTTTTCAAGTAATCGTTTTCATAATTTACGGGGTACTATGTGATCACTAATAAAATAATTCATTGGCTCAATTAAAGATATGATATAATTAATTACATAGTGTTCACGGTAAAGTTATTTTAAACATCTAATTAACAATAATAATGTTGATACTAATAGTAATAAATTTATCACTTGAAACAAGTTATATCTAAATATGATTATACTTATTTAAAACAACAACAACAATAGTATGATACGCAATCAAAAATATTTCTCAAAACAACAATAGAAATATGAGTAATATTAATAATAATAATTCTCCAACTTGAACAAAATACTAAAATTCTCATGTAATTAATAAAATAATAATATTACTTAATAGTAGCAAATACCAAATAACAAGGACATAAATATATTTGTTTAACAAAATACTATAATTTTAAAGTATTAATTAAAGTAGTGATATTTTTCTAGTTTAATAACATAATGTGGTTATTCTATAGAAAAAAAACTTAGGTACAGTTTTTTGGGTGCTTTTAACATTAGAGTTTTACCTTGGTAATTTACATTGATCTTTAATGCAGGTAGATTACCGAGCTGAAACTATAATTTTAATTGGAGAACAATACCAAAAACACTCAAAGAACTGCATCTAAGTTTGTTCATTCTATAATTAGTAGAAAGGACAACGATACCCAATAACCTCACTGGCCTTTTGAATCTAGAGCTGAAGTCTCTTTTAGACCATTATCCACAATGATAGGTGACTTAACAGAAATGAAATATCCATGAAGAAGCAAACTCTAGATGAGGTCTTCATGATGGCCAAGCAAGCACTAGACCCAACATGGCAATCACTAAATCTTCACTTCCTAAGTTATACTCTGGGTATAAGACCCAACTCTCAGTGTGTGAAGAGGTGTAAGTGTAGTGTGTGAAAGGAGAATGATCTAAAACTACCTAACCCACCAAACAAATAGTATGCAAATATAATATACATGGTCATCTACCCTAGGGTTCAAACATACAATAATATATCAATGGTAAAGAACCAAAAACAAAAACAAAATAGGAATAATAACACAAGTAAGAGAAAGACGACAAAAATTCACACATCAAGTTAAAATGAGCTTGACTCTCTAAGATTGTTCCCAGTGGAGTTGCCATCTATCGCAACCAGGGTCACATTTTAGGGAAGGGGAATTTTTTTTGAAATATTTTTTTAGCCCGACAAGGTGTTACCCTTGCTTGTACATATCTCTGGATGCAATGGAGAATCACGGTTACGTAGCTCTTTTAGTAGAAAATCGTGTTGTTGGTTGACGTATTTTAATTTAATTTTGATAGAATAAGGATTGCTAAGACGTTGGATCTAGACATTCCTTGGTATCTAGACTAAAATCACCTATAGAATATCAGCCACAATGATAGGCAACCTAACAGATGTGGAATACTATTGCAGGAGCACATTCTAACAAGATTTTCATTGATAATCAAGTAGGTAATAGACCTAAACATGATAATCACTAAATCTATAAATTTTTATTTGTTTCTTTTTTGTTTTAAAATTTAAAGTGCTTATTATTGAAAAAAGTGCTTAATATTGAAAACGCTAAATTTTTAGATTAACATTTTATGATAGATTAATGAAATATTTAATGAAAGATCAAAAAAACATACGAAAACAAATCTTTAAGGAAAAAAATAATGCTGATTTTATTTTTACAAAATTGGGTTTTTCGGGATTTAATTAATAGGAACAAAAGTGCCAATTTATTTAGCATTAACAATTTTTTTAGGGACTTTTTTTATTTGAACTTTGTTACGTATATTCTAAAAGAGGAAGGAGTCAAATAAGTGCCAAAACAATAATAACTCTTATATGCTTTTTAGCAAAATCTCAACGTGAACAGTCAAAGCCTAAACAACCATACACCAAAAAAAAAAAAGGCCTAAACAACTAGTAGGAAATACAAAACATAGTCTCCGCATACACCTGAGCCCCAATAAAAGGAATCCTGGTGATAAAAAGAGAAATAAACAAAGCACATGCTGTTGAACCGTTACTACCACATTCGTACAAAAAGCCACTAGAATCCAAATAACATGAAACAAACGAAAATTACACGATAAGAAAAACAACTGGATTAATGTACCAAAATGAAATGTAGCACTACCAAGCACAAAGAAAACACACATTTGATAATAAAACAGGATGCAACAGAAAAAAGAAAAAATACTGAAGCAATCAAATACAATGGTACTGAGCCTGAGACTCAACAATGCGATGGACTAGAACACAAAGTGATTAAAATGCAAATACTAGAATAAAATGAACTAAATGTATAACGAAGCACGGAATCAACAAAAGAGAATGAAAGTGACAAAATACACAGAAATAGGACAAAATAACAAACTAGACACAAGGTAAAGCAACGAGTGCTGAACAAGAGAGGAACCAAGCAGAGTAAAAATGAGTAAGGGAACAAGAACACCTAGTTAAAATGACGCTAATGGCTGTTGTGACGAGTGTGTGTTGCAAATCTGGTACTGCTTGCGGATTCAACAGCTTGGTGTTGTAGAGGATTTGAAATGAGCCTAGCAGCATCTATGCACAGAGGATGGTTATCGGAATGATATGTCCTGCTAATGCTTAAACTAGAGCGCATGCTTGGTTGTGATATGGATTCACTGATTTTTGTCTGATCATGGTTTTGGGTTCTGAATCTCGGTGTTGCAGTGGGGCTTCAGAATAGCAGTAATGGTGTGTCAGCTTGGATTTCTGTTCAAATGGGTTGTGCTCATTGGTTTGATGGTGAGAGCGTGGTGCTTGCGGATGTACCAAGATTATAGGTGCTTGTGAATGCCTCGGTTCTAGCTTGTGATGGAGGCACCACGGTTCAAGATGGCTAGAAGGTGATGGCCATGGTTTTGTTTGTGTGAGTGTTATTTAGAAAAGAAAGGGAGGTGTTATTAGAGGTCCTAGAGTGCGTGTGTGCTGAGTATACTGTGTTGAAGGTGATGAAGGGTTCTGCAAGAGGATTTTTTTTAGTGTAAGAAAATCAGAAGTGAGGTTTTATTATGTGTGAGAATGAAGAATCAGAATCGTGAGTGTGTGCTGTTGTGGTAAGTAAGGGTTTTTCTGCGATGCTAAGTGAGGTGATGTAGAGAGTGTCCTCGTGGAAGCTCAAAGGTTACAACCATGGTTTTTGTCTATAAGTATCGAAGCAAGAATAATGGAGAGGCGAGGGTGAAGGAGACTCTTTATAAGGGTTAGAGAAAGGGACGCTACATGAGTGACATTGAGAGAGGGGAGTCTGTGTAGCGAAAAGTAAGGCCTGAGGTGAGTTTTTTCAGAGAGAAATGAGAGTGAGGGTTTTTTCTAGCTGAGTGGATAGAAGGTGAGGGAATAGTGTTGAAGAGAGTGTATGCACCCCTCTTTTCAAAGGAAGAGAGAATGAGGGAGGTCTGTTGGGGCAATATTTCACAAATTCATGCGATGAATGCAAATGGAGAGTGAATGAGAATGAAGGAAGCTAAATTACATTGAATTTTTATTGCTGTAACTTTCTCTCTACATTTTTCTGAATACAAGCTATATTATTTATGGACTGGGTACATGTGTAACTAACATATGATAGCTAACTCCTAACCAACTTTCTGTTATTAGTTTTACAATTTGAATTATCCACAACACACCCCTTTAATTCATATTCTTAGATGATACAACACGTAATCTCTCTCTAAGAATGTGAAACCTCTTATTCTTCAATGGTTTGGTCATGACATCTGCCACCTGATCTTTTGTCTTGCAATAGATCAACTCTATCTTCCCATTATTCACTTAGTCTCTCAAGTAGTGAAATCTGGTCTCTATGTGCTTGCTCCTTCCATGTGCTACTAGATTTTGGCCAGGTTAATTGTTGAAATATTATCAATAGCAAGTTTCACTGGTTCTTCCATTTTCAAATGCATTTGCTCAAATAAGGTTTGGAGCCATACAACTTGGCATGCCCCTACTGATTCAACAATGTATTTTGCCTCACATGATGAAAAAGCCACAACCAATTGCTTCTTTGAACACCATGAGTAGGCAGTGTTGCATAGCTGAAAAACATAGCCACTTGTACTTTTCCTATCCTTTTTGTTTCCGCGCCAATTCGAGTCTATGAAACTAGCATTGTTTCCCTTTGATTTGGTTTTATTATTAGTGAATAACAGACCAAAGTCAAGAGTCCCTTTCACATACCTTAGAATATCCTCTTAGTTGCACCTATGTGAGAGCCCTTTGGATTCTCCATAAACCTACTTACCAAACCCATGACATATGAAATATCTAGCCTGCTATTGCAAAGATATCTCAAACATCTTACAGTTAGTTTAAAAGTGTAGGATTCACAACATCTTCCTTTGCATCTTTTACCAAATGAATTCCACATTCTACTGGAGTCTTAGCTGGATTACAATGCTGTATATTGAACCTCTCAATACATCTCATGCATACTTTTTTCTGATGAAGAAATAGTCCTTTACTAGTGTGTAGAAATTCTAGGCCCAAAAAATAGGAAAGTGTTCCTAAATCTGTCATCTCAAACTCTTCTTTCATTTGCCTTTTGAATTATGCGATCTCCTGCTCCTTTTCTCCTATAATCAGTAAATCATCCACAAATAGACACACCACCAAAGTTGTTTTACCCCTTTCTCCTTTCACATAGATTCCATACTCATTGGTGCATTTCTCAAAGCCTTTTTAGATAGGAATGAATCAAGCCTCCTATTCTATGTCTGAGGTGCTTGTTTTAGCCCATAGAGTGCCTTCCTCAATCTATACACCTTTTCCTTTTGATTTGTACCTCAAAGCCTGGTGATTGTAACACATATACTTTCTCTTCGAGTGATCCATTCAAGAAGGCAGAGTTCACATCAAGTTGGTATATAGGCCAACCTTTGTAGCTTGCAATGGCTACTACTAGCCTGATGGTCTCAATCCTTGCCACTAATGAAAACACTTCCTAGTAATCAAGTCCAGCTTTCTGCATAAATCCCTTGGCCATAAGTCTGGCCTTATATCAAGAAATTGATCCATTTGGATTCACCTTAATCTTATAGATCCATTTCATAGGTATAGGTTCCTATTTTGGAGGTAATGACACCAACTCCCATGTCTTTTTCTTCTCAATCGACTTCAATTCCTCCTCTATGGCAATCACCCATTTCTGATCTTTAACTGCTTCCTCAAAATCAATTGGTTTAGCATCTGCAAAAAGAGGCATGTGAACCAACTCTCCTTCACTTGTCATTGCATTATTTGGGAACATTTCATAATCAGTCAATCGCCTTAATGGCACCTTATTTCTTTGCGATCTTACACAAGATGGTTGTTGTCCAATGTGCTGATCACAATTCTCTATAGCATCTTCCTCTCGTTAACCAAGAATAGGGTCTAAATCTTCTCTAAACTGGATTGGATTATAGACTTTCTGCTCATTGCTAATTACTATATTCTAGTTCCAGTTTTGTGATTTGTCCACTGTCACGTCTTTACTATACACAACCTTCTTTGTTAATGGATTGTACAATTTGTAGGCACTGGTAGGATGGTATCCCAACAAAATTGTATCCTCACTTCTATCATCCAACATCTTCCTTTTCTCTTTTGGTATATGTTTAAAGCAAAGAGATCCAAACACCCTTAACTGGCTCACACTTTGATCTTCTCCCAGTCTATACTTCTTCTAGAGTTGTCCACTTTAATCTCCTGGTTGGACTTCTATTCAAGATATAGACAATTGTATTCACAGCTTCTCCCCAAATTGATTAGGTAATGACTTACTTTTCAACATACCCCTCACCATGTTCATCACAGTTCTATTCCTCCATTGTGTAAGGGTGTATATGGAGCTGTTACCTCATAAGAAATGCCCTATTGATCACAAACTTTTTGAATTTAGTTAAGTTATATTCACCACCACCATCTGTCCTTAGTACTTTTATTTTTTCCACATTGTTTCTTTACTAGCACCTTAAATTTCTTGAATACATCCAACACCTCATCCTTCCTCTTGGTTAATTAAACCCACATTTTTTTACTGTAATCATCCATAAATGAGACAAAGTAACTATTTGCTCCAATTGTTACATCATTCACAGGCCAACACACATCAAAGTACACCAATTCAAAAGTTTTGGATTGAACTTTTGAATTGAAGGATCTCCTTGATTTTTTTGCCTAAACACAGCCTTGACAAATTTCATGTAGCTACTGAATTAATGGTAAACCATGTACCATCATCTTTCTACTCATTTCTTCAAGACTTCTCCAATTTAAGTGTCTATATCTCAAGTGCCATAGCCAACTCTCATCATTTATAGCTGTTGCCAAACACTTATATTGGCAAGTTTGGATGATAATCTTGAATGTTCTGTTTTTAGACACAGTAACTTTCAAGACTCACCTTCCCTTGATATCAAACAACATCAAATCTCCCTGTTCTAACTCCATTGAATAACCCTTTTCTAGCAATTGACCCAAACTCCCCTGTTCTAACTTCATTGAATAACCCTTTTTCTAGCAATTGACCCATACTTAAAAGATTGTTCTCCATACTAGGAACATAAAGAACATCATGAATATAAGCCCGCTCACCATCTTTCTATCTAATTAGAATTGCTAGAAACAAAGCTGTCATCCATAAACTTCACCTTACTCTTGACACTTTCATCTAATTTATCAAACCAATCTCTTCTCCCAATCATGTGGTTTGAACATCCTGAATCAAGATACCAAAAATTGACATTTGACTTATTAGTTGGTGTTGCGACTATAAGTAGAACTTCATCTAGATTGTCTTTATCATGAGCAAACCTAACTTCTTCCCAAGCATTTGTAGAGCCTTTATTATGCTAACACTCATATGCAAAGTGACCATAATTGTTGCACACATAACACTGAATTTTGCTTTTGTCAAACTTCCTCCCTCGACCTTTTCCACTATATGCCCCTCTTCTTAAGCCGCTGCCTTCATGGTTCTGATTAGAATTATGCATTTCTTGATCAGAATCTTGATTTTTTTTTTTATTTGCTCTACCTCTTCATCTTTCTCGTGTCTTACCTTTGCCACGACCCCTCTTGTTTCTTCCACTATTGTTTTCTCCTTTCTTAAATTCTTGAGCTTGGAAGGCGTGGGCATGCTGGTGTGTCACCAGCCCTAGCTACCAACCGTAGTTCATGGGCTTCTAATGAGCTTTGGAGTTCTTCAATAGTTATGTTATCCAAGTTCTTTGATTCTTCAATAACAATAATATGATCAAATCTTAGTGATAGGGATCTAAGAATCTTCTCCATAATTTTTGGATCTTTCATCTCTCCATTTGACTTCATTTGATTGGAAAGCAACTGAATCTTTATGAAGAATTCAGCCACAATTTGATTGCTCTCCATCTGCAGTAGTTCGAATTGTTTCCTCAAGGCTTGCAATTTCACCTTTAAGACCTTTGCACCCCTTTTATAGCTATTCTCCAAGATGTCCCAAGCTTCTTTTACAAATGTTGTAGCAGTAATCTTCTCAAAATTTGCAGCATCAAGATTCTGATGGATGAAGAACAAAGCCTTAGAGTCCTTCTTCTTGGATTCCCTGTGCACAACCCTCTGTGCATCAGTTGGGTTCTTTCCCAATTTAGAAACCCCATTCTTGACTATCTCCAACACTTCTTGATAGCCAAATACCACCTTCATTTGAATGCTCCACTTATAGTTTTTTCTGTCAAGAATTGGAAAAGGGACAAGAACACTTCCTCCTAAATTAGCGATGGATCACAAGCTCTGGATACCAATTTTGTCAGGATAGTATTTCACACAACCACATGATGAATGCACATGAGGGGGGGGGGGGGGGGTGAGGAATGAGAATCAAAGAAGCTATATCAGACTGAATTTTTATTGCTATAACTTTTTCTCTACATTTTTTTGAATACAAGCTATATTATTTATAGGCAGGGTACATGTGTAACTAACATATGATAGCTAACTCCTAACTAACTTTTTGTTATTAGTTTTATAATATGAATTATCCACAACAAGGTCCTTTAGAGTTTTTGTGATGAGAGTTTTCTGTGATGTAGTGATCGTGAGAATGAGTGTTAGTGTTGTTGGAACCAAAGACGTAGAAGCGTCTAAACCCTCAATGTTTTGAAGATAACAAGCTTATTAATGTTCAAGTTTGTGCTTAAAGACTAACCCTGTCACAGCTAAAAAAGACCGTCCAGTAGACGTGTTAAAGAAGATCGTCCAGTAGATGTGTTAAAGACCGTCCAGTAGACGTGTTAAAAACCGTCCAGAAGACTCGCTAAAAAGGACCGTCCACTTGAACAAACTAAAGGCGATCGTCCGATGAATAAACTCATACAAACCTCAAAGATCATATATTCAAACGGCTAAGTTCTATTTTTGAACGTCAATTTGATTTATGCTAGTGTTCCTCGAAACTGACATATTACTACTTCTGTGATCTAACGTTCAATTTGTTTGAAGCATTAAATAACATCAGAATCATTCTAGTGCAAGAGCGTAGCAAAATCAGATAAAGCAAGTCAACTTATCAAGCTGCTGAGACGAACGAAGAATGCTCAGAAAAGCAGACCGCTAGCACAGTCCTGCAACTCCCGTTTTAGTGCAAGTCTAAAAGTTGCCACACCTGATCACTCTGAAAGGATAGTTTGCACGCCCTTATTTGGATAACGAAGTCAAGTCTTCACAACGGATCTTTTCTCTGAAGACTATATATGTATCAAGGAAGAACGTCATAGCAACAAAAAAAAAGAGACATATGCGTGCCTGGTGTAAAAATTCCTAGTTAACAAATTACTTCTGAACAATTGATAGAAGCATCCAGTGGACGATAGCAAAAAATCTTGTAAAGATTTTCAAAGCATTCTTGAGCTTTATTCTTCAAATCCTCACTACGTGAGTTGATATCGTTTGTATAAACACTTGTTGTGTTGTGAAAGCCTGGAGAGGCGTAGTGTGAAAGAATACTTGGGTTAAGCAATCTAGGGTGATTGCGTTGTAAAGCCTGAAAAGGCCACGAACAATACTTGTAACCTAAGGTTGGTTAGAGAATACCTTCTGGGTGAAGGGACTGGACGTAGCTCAGGTTGAGTGAACCAATATAAAACTTTCTGTGTTCTTTTTCTCTCTATCCCTACGCTTGAAAACGTTTTCATACTGATCAACTTGTTTCGAAAAAGTTTTTAGACGCATAATTCAACCCCCCCTTCTTGTGCGCTTTTTCTATTTCAATTGGTATCAGAGCTCGGCCTCTTGGGGTTGAGCATCTAACACTACAGGGGTTAAAACAATCCTGACCACTTATGGAAAACAAAGGACAAGCCGTTAATAGACTGCCTCTTTTTAAAGGTCAGAACTACAATTACTGGAAGCAAAGAATGATAGCATTCTTTGATGCATGTCACATAGACATGTGGGATGTAGTAGAAATTGGCGACTACCTGCCCCTTGACCACGATGGAGTGGAGCTTCCAAGAAGTCAATGGACAGAATCTCACAAACAGAGGTATTTTCTAAACTCGAAAGCTAGAAATGCTATGATGTGTGCCTTATCTGAATTTGAATATGAAAAGGAACATAGCCTAAGAAGTGCTAAGAAAATGTGGGATACCCTCGCTCTTGCCTACGAAGGCACTTCACACAAGTAAAGAGGTCTAAGTTGAGTTTACTCGTAAGACAATATGAACTCTTTATTATGGAAGAAAATGAAACTATTGAACTTATGTTTGGTAGATTTCAAACCATAATAAACAACCTGAGGTCCTTAGGCAAAACCTATGAAAATTATGATCACATTGACAAAATCTTGAGAAGTTTGCCTAGGCAATGGAGACCGCAGGTTACAGCTTTAAGAGCTTCCAAGGATCTAACAGCACTCTCAATGGAAGAGTTACTTGGAACTCTTAAACTCCACGAATTGGAGCTAAAGCAAGACAAAGGACAGAAGAAGAAGTCTATCACTTTAAGCGTCCAGCGTCCACCCAGAGGATCATCGTCCAAAGCACTAAACGTAGAAGAATCCTTTGAGGAAGAGTCCGAAGAGAATGACTCTGATGAAGATGAAATATCCTTCATCTCCAGAAAAATACAAGCTATGTAGAAGAAGAAAGGAGGATCAAGAGCCAAAAACTTCACAAAGAAGTTCAACAAGGTACCAAAAGAAAATAGTCCTTTAGTCTGCTATGAATGCAAGAAGCCTAGACATTTCAGATCTAAGTGTCCCAGTTTGCAGAAGGACAAAAAGAAGATGTTCTTCAAGAAAAAAGGGTCTCATGGCTACCTGGGAAGACATGGACCTATCTTCATCAGATGAAGAAGGAGAAGAAGAAGCCAACCTGTGTCTCATGGCGGAGACCAACTCTGATGGGTCAGATAATGAGCAAGACGAAGAGGTAAACTTCGATAACTTAATCTCTCCACAAGAAGCCTATAATGATTTGCTTGCTAACTCCTTAACTCTCTCAATGGGATATAAAGAACTAAAAAAGAAATTTTCAAAAATAACAAAAGAATTCAATTTGCTCAATGAAGAGCATAAAAAGTTTTCAAAGAAAATGAGTTTTTAAAAACAAAGAACATTTCAGAAGAGACATCTTCTCATGAAGTCTTAGAACTTCAAAAAGAAGTCACTCATCTGAAAGAAAGTTTGTCAAAATTTGTCAGCGGAACAAAGAACTTAAATAAGATTCTATCTTATAGAAGAAGTCCTCATGACAAATCTAGACTTGGTTTTGTTAAAAAAAATTACAAACCTAGTAAAAACATAACCTTCTATAAAATATGTGGAAAGAATGGGCATGAATCAACAAACTGTAGATATCGTCCAACAAAGAAGGCGTCCAATGCCTTCAGAACTAATAGAAAAGGACCCAAGTCCATTTAGGTACCTAAGTCTATGATAATACCTGTTGCAGATTTGCTTGACAATCGAAAGAAGACCCTAGTCATGGTACCTGGATAGTGGTTGTTCACGACACATGATGGGAGAGAGGTGTATGTTCCAAAGCCTACAACCCAAGAATGGTGGATGGGTCACCTTTGGAGGAAACCAGAAGGGAAAGATCACAGGTATAGGAACAATCGATAAGCACTCATTCCCTTCCATTGAAAATGTTTTATATGTTGAAGGACTCAGACACAATCTACTGAGCATAAGTCAATTATGTGATAGTGGACACAATGTCTCCTTTGACAAAGAAAAATGTATTGTCAGGAATCTAGATGGATCCATACTATTCTCTGCTAAGAGGCAAAGCAATCTTTATAAGATTGATCTCAATGACCTCACAAATCAAAATGTATCGTGTCTAGTATCCATCAAAGAGAATCAATGGATTTGGCACAAGAAGCTTGGACATGCAAGCTTGAGACTAATCTCAAAGCTAAATAAGCATAACCTCGTAAGAGGACTTTCAAATCTTGCTTACAAGTCTGATGTTTTCTGTGATGCATGTCAAAAAGGGAAACAAGTAAAAAGCTATTTTGAATCAAAAAATATTGTTTCCACAACTAGACCTCTTGAGCTGCTACATATTGATTTGTTTGGTCCAACCAGAACAGCCTTCCTTAGTGGAAAACGTTATGGATTAGTCGTAGTGGACAACTACTTTAGATGGACATGGGTTATGTTCTTAAAACACAAGGATGAGTCTTACAAGATCTTTTCAATCTTTTGCAAAAGAATTCAAAATGAAAAAGGTGTTTACATAGCTTCAATCAGAAGTGACCACGGAGAGGAATTCAAAAACGAAAGTTTTCAAGGGTTCTGTGAGGAGAACGGAATTCTCCACAACTTCTCTGTACCACGAACACCACAACAAAATGGTGTGGTAGAGAGAAAGAACAGGTCATTGCAAGAAATGGCTAGAACCATGCTGAATGATAGTTCCACTCCTAAGCACTTCTGGGCTGAAGCAGTAAACACTGCATGTTATTTACAAAATAGAATTTATATAAAACCTATTTTGAAAAAGACTCCCTATGAATTGTGGAAAAGACGAATGCCCAACATATCATATCTTCATCCCTTTGGATGTCAATGTTTCATCTTAAACACTAAGGAGAATCTTGGAAAGTTTGATTCTAAGTGTGATGATGGAATACTATTAGGCTATTCCGAAACATCCAAGGCCTATAGAGTTTACAACTCTAGAACCTTAACAGTTGAAGAAGCCATCCATGTTAAATTCAATGACAATAACCTAATAAAGAAATATCAGAGCTAGACGATTCATTTGCAGATATGAAGCTAAAAGATGCCAGTCCTTCAGCGTCCAAAGATCAGATGGACGATCCAAAAGAAGAAGAAAAGGAACCAACTGGATGCTCTTGGCAAATGAAGACCTATCATCCAGATAATCAAATTCTTGGAAACGTTCAAGATCATGTCAGGACAAGATCGACTTTCAAGGAGCAAGCTCAAGCTGCTTTGATTTCTCAACTAGAACCAAAGACAATGGACGAAGCTCTTCTGGACGATGGCTGGATCAGCGCCATGAAGGACGAACTTAGTCAATTCGAAAAGAAAGATGTCTGGATGCTAGTTCTTGCACCCAAGGACAAGTCTATCATTGGAACAAAGTGGGTGTTCCGCAACAGGCTAGATGAAGCTGGGAAAGTGGTAAGAAATAAAGTAAGACTTGTAGCTCAAGGCTACTCTCAACAAGAAGGTATAGACTTTACCGAAACCTTTGCACTAGTAGCTAGATTAGAAACCATCCACATCTTACTTTCATTTGCTGCTCATAGTAATATAAAGCTCTATCAAATGGACGTAAAAAGTGCATTCTTAAATGGCATAATAAACGAGGAAGTCTATGTGAAACAACCTCCTAGTTTTGAGGGTGATACTTTTCCAAAACATGTTTACAAACTGAAAAAGGCTTTGTATGGACTTAAACAAGCTCCAAGAGCTTGGTATGAAAAGCTAAGTTCATTTCTTTTAGAAAACGGTTTTACTAGAGGAAAAGTGGACACCACTCTCTTTCGCAAAGATGTTAAATCACACTTTATTATTGCGCAAATATATGTAGACAATATTATATTCGGTGCTACTAATGACGCTTTATGCAAGGATTTTTCTAAGATCATGACAGCAGAATTCGAGATGAATATGATGGGAGAATTAAAATTCTTCTTGGGATTGCAAGTAAAGCAGACTGCAAATGGCATATTCATACATCAAACAAAATATATCAACGAACTTCTTAAGAAATACAAGATGGATGATGCCAAGGAAATGAGTACACCTATGCATCCATCGTCAGTACTCAGCCTGGACGACTCTTCTAAAAAGGTAGACCAAACTACATACTGAGGTATGATTGGGTCTCTTTTATATCTCACAGCGTCCAGACCTGATATTATGTTCAGTGCATGCTTATGTGCCCGTTTTCAGTCTGACCCTAGAGAAACTCATCTAACAACAGTTAAGAGAATTTTTAGATACTTAAAAAAGACCACTAACCTTGGTTTATGTTTTAAGTCAAACAAAGAATACAGGTTAGTTGGTTACTGCGATATTGACTATGCGGGAGATAGAATAGAACGCAAAAGCACCAGTGGAGGATGTCACCTCATTGGTGGGAATCTAGTCTCCTGGATGAGCAAAAGACAAGGGACGATTGCCCTGTCTATTGCGGAAGTAGAGTATGTCTCAGTTGCGTCTTGTTGTTCACAGCTTTTATGGATCAAGCATCAGTTATAAAACTACAGTATCTACGAGAGTAACATTCCTATCTTTTGTGATAACACTCCTGCCATAAATCTGTCTAAAAATCCTATTTTACATTCTCGGGCAAAGCACATTGAAATAAAACATCATTTTATGAGAGATTATGTTTAGAAGGGAATTGTCGATATTCAGTTTGTTAACACTGAAAATCAATTGGCCAACTTATTTACAAAACCCCTTCCTGAAGATAAACTCATCCATATTCGAGATCTTCTTGGTATGGAATTTATAAATGAATAGTTTATTCAACATGCCTTGACCGTCCAAAGATGTGAGCGTCCAATGTGTTGTAGTGTCCAATATTACATCGTCCACTTGCATAGCTTTTCGCATTCCATAACAACTTACATTTATGTGTGCATAACGATCCATATCCGTACTTAATTATGTTTTCTCTAAAAATGATTTGAAATATATGCCTTATTTCGGTCTGAGTCACTCATGCACCGTATAACCAACCTCGATTTATGTAAGCGCCTGACCCAGCATTATTGTACATCACCTCTCTCTTCGATATTGAAAGAACCGCCAAAAGCAAAACTCGTTGGTTCCGTCATATACACTCAAACCTAAACCAAATACTCACCTCTTCTCAAATTTACCTAAACTCTCTCAGTCTCTCGAAACCTCTCAAACCCTCACAATTTTTCAAGCTCTCAGAAATGGCATCTGAAAAGGCTGGTCCTGCTGCAAAGGCCGTGGCTCGTGTGGAGAGCCTAGACAAGGCTGTTGTTCTCATCGAAAGCCGTTTCGATATCCAAGCTCTGGAGGACATGGGTGTGAGAATGTAATGGACAACTTGCTCAGATGTGGAATTCTCAACTACTTCCACTTGAACGAGATCATATACCCAGAACTCATCAGACAATTCTAGAACTCTGCTGTTTTCTCAAATACAGACATCACTGGAACTGCTCTGGGCGTCAAGGTCACACTGGACCTTAACTCTGTTGCTCAAGCCATTGGCTGTGAGCGAGCTGGGTCCTACATCAAGAATGGCTGGGAAAGCAGTTTTGGAGGACATGATACTGTTGATGCTGCACTGATGGGTCCAGAAGGCAAAAGGCCAGTGGAATACAGCAAGCTTACAAAAAAGGGGAAGATTTTCCAGCAATTTTTGAACAAGGGAATTCTTCACAAGACTGGATCGAAGGACAGTGTTACCTTTCTACACAGGTTCGCGTTGTTCCATATGATCACAGGCCAACAGTTCAACCTGCCGCACCTCATCCTGAGCAACATCTTCAGGACTATGAGAGGACGTGGAGCGCAACCAGATCACCTACACTGCCCTCCTTAACAGACTCTTCTGGCAACAGCAGGTGTATCATGCCTTCTTTGCTCTATCTCTTGGAGAGCAAAGTCAGATTAGGATTCTGGGCGGTGGCCATCGTTTCACTCAATTGTCGTTTGGATGCAACAATGTTGTACAGATGAAGGCTGGGTTTGTGATGAAGCCTTTGGAGATCACGTCCAAACTAATGGACGATAGAAAGGAAGTCATAGAGATGGCACCTCTGCAGACGATTGAGCTAACCGTCCCAGTTGCTAAGCCGATGGACGACGAGGCACTGTTTGTGAATCCAGTTGCTACCAGACCATCCACCAGGAGGAGGTCATCCAAGACACAAGCAACTAGAGTTACAAGGTCGAGGACCCAATGACCTTCAGCTCCATCTGCTCCTCTTGCAGCAGCTCCTATCACTGTCTCTGCTCCTTCACCTGCTCCGGCACAAGCTCCTGCTAAAAGACAGTTGATCGTCGCTTCTAACGATGAATATGATGAGCCAATTGGTAAGCTTGTCAAGAAGTAGAAAGTTGCCATAGTTGATGTTCCCGTTCAACCACAACCACAACCATCTGCCTCATCCAAACGACCAGTAAAAGCACTACCAGGGGAAGCACAGTCTAAGAGAAGTAAGCTTTCCTCTTCTGCTGCTGATGAACCTGTCAACGACTTTGATGATTTAATCATTATTGAACCATCTAAACCTCTTACCCAAACACAACCTAACACACAAGCTGCACCTAAACTAGATTTGCTACTACCTGGTGATGAAGGTTATACCTGCACCATCCCTACCCCCGGTATCTCAAAATCTTATCTCTCCATTAAACCTACTAAATCACCTTCCTTCTCAACCATCATTCCCTTCCCTACCCCTTCCTCAGAAACCTTGGAGCTCACCAAACAGAAATGGCCTGTACTTTTTGTTGAAGGCAATTCTCAAAACCTCTTGGACGACAATGCCATCATTTTGCGTCTAGAGCTTCCCAAACCAGACTTCGGTTTTGACTACTCTCCCATCGATATGGAGAAGTACATGGACGACTATGTCCATCAACCCTCGGAAGAATATCTAGCACTACCTCCTGGAGCTATTAAACACTTACCGCTCAAGCGGTTTATCAGACGGAGGTACCCTAGCGTTGTATGAGCTTGGCGCATTAATGCACATCCACCTGGAGTACTTCAACATAGAGTACCTCCAATAGACCACATCGAGCAAGCTCGGGAACAAAGGAAACCTGGGGGCGAGCAGACAGTTCACATAGGGCCTACAGATTTGAAGTTTCGGCCTCTAGACCCGGCAGAAGATGGATTTTTTCCATCTGCCTTTGAGCATATGTTTTGCAACACTCTCAAAGGTTTCGCCACCTTGAAGTTTCAACTCTTCATTCCCCTATCACAACACATCCAACCTCCACATCCATCCGTATCCAACCAGATCACGTCTGCCCAAGACTGCCAATCATAGATGACAACCGTAAGAAGAAGAAGATTCTGACCAAGGCACCGTCCCTGCCTTTGCCATCCAGAGCTGATTTTCAACAACATTCAACTCATTCCCGTGAATGGTTTCTAGCTCAGTGTCTTCATACAGACTTGGACGAGGACGATGTTGAACACTTCTAGCATCACCATATGTTCCTATGTGAACAAAAAGTGTCCAGTAGTGGAGTTTCAGTAGACGACAAAGCCGATATCCCAACTGTAATGAACTGTGAAGTCACACAGCGTCCAGCTCATGTATTTCACTTTTCGGACTCTTCAGCTGCTTTTGTCCGTCCAGCAAACGAGCGTCCACTCCTTGGTATAGAAACTTCTATCCTATACACTATGATTGCCGCTCTTACTCACCACACAAATTTTCAACCACCCTACCCTTGGACCACTCCACGTCCATACCAACTAGAAGTACAAGACTTGAAGCTTTTCGAAGCACCTCCTCCCCCCTTTGAAGCTCTTCCACCTACTCCTTCCCAACCACCGTCACCTACACCTCCACCCCCGCCTACTCCTAGCTCTCAAACCTCCGCAAGCCTCCCTATTTCTTCTTCTGCCCCTTTCCCCCTTCCCCTTGTTGACCCTGCTGTTCAACAATATGTTACAAACCAACTACAACCCATCTTCAGCAAATTCTCCAGAACCAACAAGCTCTCCTACACCCTCCTCAACCTTCTCCACCTCCTCCTCTGCCGCCGCAACAGTGACTATGATGACGACTCCCTTTTCCTTTTGTTTGCTTTTTGCTAATGACAAAGGGGGAGAAAGCATTATGTTTTATGTTTTTGCCTTTGTCGCATTTTTTTTTGCATCTGTTCTTGTCAAATTTATGCTCTGTACAGTTAAATAAAATACATAGTTGATCTGTTTCACTTCAAGTGTTGCTCTACTTATATTAAATCCTATATCTATTATATATAATATGCTTGATACTTGGTATGTTATTCGATATGGACTTAAGCTGATATCTTGTGTCTCAAGTATAGAAAACTTGGAATATTAAACTCAGAGGGAGCATAGTAAGTCTTTCGAAAACTCTTTTATGCATCCTTTTATATTCCAGCAAAAACTTAAAAATTAATAAGGTTTGTCATCATCAAAAAGGGGGAGATTGTTGGAACCAAAGACGTAGAAGCGTCTAAACCCTCAATGTTTTGAAGATAACAAGCTTATTAATGTTCAAGTTTGTGCTTAAAGACTAACCCTGTCACAGCTAAAAAAAGACCGTCCAGTAGACGTGTTAAAGAAGACCGTCCAATAGACGTGTTAAAAACCGTCCAGAAGACTTGCTAAAGAGGACCGTCCACTTGAACAAACTGAAGGCGACCGTCCAATGAATAAACTCATACAAACCTCAAAGATCATATATTCAAACGGCTAAGTTCTATTTTTGAACGCCAATTTGATTTATGCTAGTCTTTCTCGAAACTGACATATTATTACTTCTGTGATCTAACGTTCAATTTGTTTGAAGCATTAAATAACATCAGAATCATTCTAGTGCAAGAGCGCAGCAAAATCAGATAAAGCAAGTCAACTTATCAAGCTGCTGAGACGAATGAAGAATGCTCAGAAAAGCAGACCACCAGCACAGTCCTGCACCTTCCGTTTTAGTGCAAGTCTAAAAGCTGCCGCACCTGATCACTCTAAAAGGATAGTTTGCACTCACTTCTTTGGATAACGAAGTCAAGTCTTCACAATGGATCGTTTCTCTGAAGACTATATATGTATCAAGGAAGAACGTCATAGCAACAAAAAAAAAAAGACATATACGTGCCTGGTGTAAAAATTCCTAGTTAACAAATTACTTCTGAACAATTGATAGAAGCGTCCAGTGGACGATAGCAAAAAATCTTGTAAAGATTTTCAAAGCATTCTTGAGCTTTATTCTTCAAATCCTCACTACGTGAGTTGATATCGTTTGTATAAACACTTGTTGTGTTGTGAAAGCTTGGAGAGGCTTAGTGTGAAAGAATACTTGGGTTAAGCAATCTAGGATGATTGCGTTGTAAAGCTTGAAGAGGCCACAAACAATACTTGTAACCTAAGGTTGGTTAGAGAATACCTTCTGGGTGAAGGGACTGGACGTAGCTCAGGTTGAGTGAACCAGTATAAAACTTTCTGTGTTCTTCTTCTCTTTATCCCTACGCTTGAAAACATTTTCATACTGTTCAACTTGTTTCGAAAAAGTTTTTAGACGCACAATTCAACCCCCCTCCCCTTCTTGTGCGCTTTTTCTATTCCAAGTGTGTGACCTTAAAATGCAGACAAGAATTTGTTAGAGAGAGAGAGAAGTTTGTTATGTGAGTGATGATTATGTGAGGTGAGGTGCACATGGGTGCTGATGAATAGGCTGAGAGAAAGAAAAAGAAAAAGTTGTGAGGTGTGTGATGATGAATTGATGATAAATGTAGGTGATTGTGTGCATATGGGATAGGTGAGAATGAAATAAAAAAAATAGTGCAATGAGAGAGGATGTGTGAAACAAAATTAAGTATGTATGTGTGAGTGCTCAAGTGAGAGAGTGTGAGATAAAATGGTAGGAATTTGTTATGTAAGGTGAGAATATTGTGATTTTTTTATATGTTTTTTCTTAATGAAGTGAGCAAAATAGTTGCTATATGATGGAGAGACGAGGGATATACATTTCTTATGCTTAACTATCTCCCTTGAAACGTGGAGATATTTTTCCAATGTTGTCCAAGACTCACCTTTTTTCGAACTCTCTATAGTCTATACACAGCATGTTCCTACTTTTTAATTTTATGGTTTTCTTTTCTTTTTGTTCTCTCACTCATAATACCCTTTCTTTTTAGTCACATTTTCCTTTTCCTCTTTCTATTATCTAATTTTGAATTTTGTTATTTTTTTATTTCTCCCTTTTTTTCTTTAATTTTTGATTTTCAATTTTTAAATTTTTTTTACTATTTCTCATTTTTTTGTATTTTTAAGTTTTTTAATTATCTAGATAAAATTAGGTATTCACAATGCTCTTTTATGAATTCCCTTATCGACCTCGATTGTAAAGACCAAAACCAACTAAGACCTTGGCTCTCAATGTTCTAGGGAATGCCCAATATACTATTGCATTAACTACAAGCACCTATGAATAATATTTCATTCAAGAAGGCACCTATGAGTAATATCAATTTTAGTTAATATGACAAATATAAACAATGATAGCAAATAGTGATTGCACACAGATTAAATTACTAAATTTGAATTCAAAGTTAATGAAAAAGGGAAAATCTAGTATTGATTGACAATTATATATCTTATAATTTTGATAATGATATATTGATTAGAATTATGAAAAATATAGTTAATTAAACAATTATAGAAATTAAAATAATTTATGGGAAAAATAAGTGGATTTAATGTTATAATGTGACATAAAACAATTAGACAAAACCATACTTTGTACAAAATGATAAACTTATAATTAAGGGTGAGAATAGGTCAGGTAGGTTTGAGCCTGATCTTCATTAAAAAAATAAAACTTGAGTCTAATTTATTTATCTGTTATAGATATTTTTTAAAGGCTTGACTTGACCTGCATAAAAATCTGGCCTAGCCTAAAAGTCTGTTTAAAAGCCTATTTTCTTATAAGGCTTAATAAAAGGCTAGTAAGCCTATTGGTTTAAGTAGGCCTAAAAGAGCCTATTAATAATTTTTTTCATATTATTATACGTAATATATGTATTATATATGATTATGTATATATAATATAACATAATATATAATATAATAATACTGCATATATATATATATATATATATATATATATATGTCTGTGTGTGTGTGTGGGGGGGGGGTGGGGGGGGGGGGGGTGGGGGTCTATTAAGCTTAATAAGCTTTTTTTTAAGGTCTAAGGCTTGACCTATTTCCCTAAATAGACTTTTAAAAAGCCTAAACCTAACTTTTTTAATAAATGAGTCAAGTCAGGTCAGACCTTATGCAAGATAGGCGTAGGCTCTTGATAGGTTGTTTGGCCTATTTCAACTTACTTATAACTATAATAAATCTATTCACAATTAGAAAAGGTCTTATTTTTTTATAATTTTTTTCATTACAATAGTAGTTTTTTTTGAAGTATTTTTACATTAGATTTGAATTATTTTAATTTAATGATTATTTTAGATTTTTAGTGTTCTATTTCACAGTGACTTTTTGTAGTTTTTTAAATTTGAAAGTCATTACCTTTCAAATACGATATACTATTACTTTTCAATGTTAGTCATACTTATTTATGTGACGAGTTGACCAGGGACTTTTCCAGGTCCTCCCACCAAGTGTCATTGTAGAGTGTATTCTTCACCTCCTAGATATATCTTTATCACGTATAGAATGCGATGCATTTTAAAACGAAACCTATATGCAATTAGTTATGTATGTATATATGTATTATATATTAAGTATGTTTGATATTGAATATTTATTTGAAGTTATGCATGCTTGATGAATTAAACATTGTTTAAAGATTTCTACATAAAATATGAATTTTAATTATTGAATTATTTGGAATCATATCACTGCTTGTGTACTGCTAGGGCATAATGAAATATCAAGAAAATTATTTTAAAAAATAAAAGATATCTTAGTAGTTTTATCATAAAACACTAAGAAAACATCTCTTTCTTAGCAGTTATGAAAAATAAAAAGCTAGAAAAGATAGAATTTCGTAGCAGTATTAAGAACAAATCACTAAGAAAATACTTTTCTTAACAGTTTAATGACAAAACTGTTAAAAAGGCTATCTTTTTTGGTTGTTGCATGCCCAAATCATTAAGAAAGGGATTATTTCCTAACTTGTAATTTTTATATATTTTTTTTGCTGAAATTCTTAATTTAACATGTAAATCATGCAAAGCAAAAAAGTTTATTAGCGGTTTTATTGTCTAAATATTAACTTATGTTCATCCATAACTTGCAATTGTTATATCTTCTATACTCTATAATTAATGATATAATGATGAAATTATAGTAAATTAAAAATAAAACAATATACAGGAAAAATAAATGAATTTAATGTTGTCACGTGACATAAATTACTTTGACAAAATTATATTTTGTATAAAATGATAATTTAAATTATAATAAATATATTCAAGATTCTCTTCGATATATATATATTCATGATTAGAAAAAAAATTGATTTTTTATATATACTTTTTTAATAGAGAATGTAAAGTAGTTTTATACTGTCATTCAATCACAAACTACCATTCATTATAAGTTTTTTGACTTTTATTATAAATACTTTAAAAGTCATATTAATGGTGATTTTTCAGTGTAAAGCTTTTTACACTGACAGTGCATAACCATTAAACTCTTTTTAATATAATAGTAGCTTGGTTTTGCCTTTTCTATTTAAGTTTTTTTTATTTAAGTTGAATTATTTTAGTTTATTAATTATTCTATTATTATTATTATTTTAGTTTTCTCTTCTTCATGTAAAACACGGTAGCTTTTTTTGTGTTTTTTTCTAAATTTGAATGTCGACGTCGCATTTCCAGTATATACTGTATTATTAGCTTTCAATGTTAGTCATTTATTATTTATGTGATGGGTTGAATGCAGACTTTTCCAAGTCCTTGACCCCTTTCCAAATGTCAGTCTAATTTGAAATCCCCCTTGATAGAGAACTAAAGTTTTACGTCAGATAAATAAAGTCAAGTTAAAATTTATATAAGAATAGAGAGATCAAACTTAATTAGTTCAAATCTTTTGGGTAATACACCTCCTATCCTTGGTATACACCTAAGTCCAATCAACACTCCCACTGGGCCTACACTACATATCTAACATGGTATCAGAGCCTAAATAACGTAACAGACCATACTGATTTAAAAAAAAAAAAGGATTAAAAAAAATTGGGCCTCTAAGACTAAAGAAGCCCAGGCAGCTAACAAAAAAAAAGCATAGATTTGAGGCCTCTAAAACTGACTTGAGTACAAGCCCAAAAAAAAAAGTAAAAAGGTAGAAGCCAAGTGCAAATAAAAAAAATGATCTATAGCCTATTCAATGATGATACGCAAGTCACAACTAAAACAATCCAGTTGGACTTGAGGGGGAGTGTTAGAAAACTAAAGTCCTACATCAGATAAATAAAGTCAAGTTAAAGTGTATATAAAGATGGAGAGATCAAACCCAATTGGTTCGAATCTTTTGGGTGATACACCTTCTATCTTTGGTATACACCTAAGCCCAATCAACACTCTTTCATTGGGCCCACACCATATATTGTAATACCCCTCATGACATATCGGTATTCAACGCAATGTTGTTTTTTACAACTTAATTTATATGTAATTGGTTATTTATGTGGTTGATGAATTTTATATTTATATATTTCTTATATATGTTATGTGTGTTTTATGTTGAATATTTATTTAAAGTTAATTGTGCATGTTTGATGAATTAAACATTGTTTAAAGTTTTCTGCATAAATTGTGAATTCATATCAAATGTTTTTTGTGTGTTACTTTAATTTTGGCCATAATGAAAAATAAGGAACTTTTAAAAAAATAGAAAATATCTTAATAGTTCAAAAATAAAATACTATGAAAACATTCTTTCTTAATGGTTATAAGAAATAAAGGTTGAGAAAAATAGCATTTCTTTGCAGTTTTAACAACAAAATGCTAAAAAAAGGACCTTGTGTATGTGTATGTATAAAAGATCAAGTATTCAATTACAAATTTTTTTCAATTTGAAAACCTAATTAAAAATTTTTAAATAATTTAGAGATCTAACGATTAATTTAATCAATTAAAGATGAAAAGTTAAAGGCAAAGTTTCTAAATATATCATCTGAATAGCATGTTCAAGTTGGCTAATGGATCTTCCCATGTACAGGCTCCCACCTTTTTTAAACGCCTTGCTTTTATTTGCCTCTTTTTTTTTCTTTTTTTGCAAATCAGCTGAAGGCAAAGGCCAGTGAATACAAAGTGTAACACCCCCATTTTGCATATCAAATTATTTCTTAATTATTGTGTATTTATTTTTGGGGAACTGGACTCAAAATGGATAAAATGACCGTTTTGCTCCTAAAAAGTAAGATAATAGAATAAAAAAAAATTAGTTAGAAGTGTTTACAAATTATTTTTAAGTTATCAATATACTTAGAATAATTAATATTAATTTTAGAAATTTTTTGGGAATTTATTAAGACAGTTTTTGTAAAATGACCAAAATACCCTAAGTTGACTGCAGGAACAGCCCATAGACTTTTTGACTTCAAAATATTTTGAAAATTTTATATTAAGTATATTTTATTATAAAAATTTTATTTTGAAAGAAAAATAGTGAAAAATATAATAATCCTATTTTAATTTTTTCAATCATTTTTCTAATATTTGACCATATAATTCTGAAAAATCGGGAAGGAATTTCAAAATTTTGATCCTCAACATTATGCTCAAAATTTCAAGAGCTATTTAATAATGATTTTTAATAATTTTTCCGAGCCGGAACTCAGAAAAATCAGAAAATGACGATTTTGTCCCTATTTTTCAACATTTAGGGATGACATGAGAAAAAGATTCAATTGACATTAAAATATCAATTTGAGCTTGGAATCATGTCATATATATTAAAATATAATTTTGGAAATTTTCTAGGAATTTTCTGGAATTCCTATATAAAATGACCAAAATGCCCTTAGGTGTCAGTATTGGTTTGACATCCAAAAATGGTGAAAATGGTAATTTCATTTTATTTATAGGTGAAATATTTAATTTTACAATTTTATAAAAATTTGGTATTTATTGAATCAAAATGGATTTTTTATGAATTTTCTAACTTAAAAATACAAAATAAATACATATAATTCGAAATAAATTAATAAAAATTGAAATTTATTATTAGAAATTTATTTTTGATGAAAAATAATGTATTGGTCCAGTTTTTCATTAAATGCATTATTTTGATATTAAAAGCTAATTTTTTAAATTTAGGCGTTTTTATCGGTACTGGTTAATTCACCTACAGATAAAATTTACACTGAGGAGCTTGAGGACAGCTCATATAGCACATCCCCAAGCCTAGGAGGGGTGATTCACCACCCAAAATGGTGTATGTGTCCCTAAATTATATTAAAAATAAATAAAAATTATATTTATGACATAATGCTTACATAATGGCTTATGTAAGTTTATGGACACCTAACCCCTTCTCCTCCTCTATAAATAGCCATGGTCTTGGAGCATTTTTCAGCACCTCTCCCTCTCTCAAGCTACCAAATTCTTAGAGAGCTTCTCTCTCTAGAAAAAAATTTCTTTTATTTTGTTTTTATGTTAAAATTTTACTAGTTTTCCAACAACTAGTAAAGTTCTCTTCCTAGGAGTTTTGCATAAACAATTCCATCCTCTTCATCAACCACCTTAGAGGTAATGGGGGGAGTGGGGTTGGTTCTAAATTATTGTCACTTTGCATGTTGGTAAGAAGGGTTTTCCCCTAAACCCATTTAGGATTAAGTTTTATTATTGTTATTATTGTTTGATGTTAAACTTTAATTTTTGCTAAGTTGTTACTCTTCTCAAATTTAGATTATTAAATTATAATTGCTAAGCTGTTACTTTGCTCAATTTTAGAAAATAAAAATGTACTTGCTCAGTTGTTACTCTACTCAATTTTAGAATATTAAAATGTATTTATTTAGTTGTTATTCTGCCATAATTTTAGAAATTAAATTATAATGACTGTGTCGTTATTCTATTAAAATTTTATACGATTATTAAATTGTTATTCTGTTAAAATTTTGATATTGTGCAATTTTTGCAAAATAGGTAGAAATATTGATTGTACTGGTGCTCAAATTAAATGAGACCAGGGAAACCTCTGTTTAAGAAGTTAGGAAGTGATAAATTAGTGAGTAATGTAAAGCAAGTGACATATAGTGGCATGACACCTTGCTGAGAAAGCTACAATTTGGTACATTGCGGGATGAAAGGCAAGGACCTATGGTTTGGTCTAGAGGGTATGGTATCGAGTGGTGAGCGTCCTAATGGCCAAGGTAGCGCTCTTGAGTCAGGACAATCACTTAACCAACTTGATAACCCTGACAACTGCTCAGCATCACCACGATTAGTGAGACTATACCTCTATAAATAGATATCCTAAATTATTATTTTGTTCCTCAATGATGACGAAGATTATACCATGTGATGATGTTGAGAGAGGTATATGTACTCTCAGTCACTTCTCAGGTTCTGTTAAAAACTATTACCCACTAATGAAAGTATGGATCCATATCGAGTCAAGAATTGTATAACATAGAACAAACTTTAGGTTCCCTTTTTATTATCAATTGTGTTTTATCTGTATTGTGTGGTAGAATTCCTACCATACATGTAAAAGTGATATTAGAACAAATCACCTCACTTCGTTAATTTTTCTTTTATGCATGATTGATCGCAGTTAATGAAGACTTGGTTGTTGATGAGGACCTATAGGCATAGTCTAATGGCTTGTTATTTTATGGTATTAGACATACACTGTTCTGACTAGGATTTTTTTGGTTATGTATTGGGAATAAGTAGTAACTATTTTGATGTATATTTCGATCTCCCTATTTTTCAATTATTTTTCTGATTATGAAATCATGATGTACAATCCTACGATAAATATATACTGACCTATTTTTTTTACACCATTTCCAAATTATGTTAAAATTACAAATTTTTTATTATTAAAAGCAGAGAAAATTTTACACGCATTTTTTAAAATAAGTAAATAAGTATGGGTTGTGTTCAATGTGAATGGGTGTCACACAAAGGGCGTCCCAAAATCCCTCTTATATCTAGTCAGGATATTGTCCTAACATGCGAGCGTCCCTAAGCATATCGGAGAAGAGGTGGGAGGCCTAGTGGTGAAAGTTTCACTCCACTTGCACGTCATTCTCAACTCTCTACATGACTTTCTCTTGTTTGAGGAAAACATAAATAATATTTGCTTTAATATAAGATAATAAAATAATAAACTAAAACAACATATTGATTATATTTAAATTTTCAACTTACCCTAAAAACATCTGGGCATGTCCACCTACCTTTCTTCTCTGGCTCAAAGGGATCTAAACTCCATCTTAATAACCTAGGTGATGATGGCCTTCAATGCTGTTTTCGAAGGAAGGAACCTTTACAATAAAAATATATCAAACATAAATTTCTTACCCAATAAAAAATGTACTAAAAATGGAATAAATTTATTTTGATTTTTTCTTACTTGGCATTGGTTGTATAAATAATAGGTTGACTATCATCCATGATCTCAAAGTCATCCTCCTTTGGGAGTGGAGAATAACGATCACTGATCTCCTCCTCCTAACGATTATGTGGCTCCTCCATCTGTGAATTTATGTCATACCCCGGCGTGGGCATCATAGAGATACTTGGGGATGTCCCTAATAAAGTAAATGTTACTATTGCAACAGCTGTAAGAGCAATTTGTGGAGGTGCGGTAGATGGAGGTGTAGTTGACATATGCACAAATTTGATTGGGATAGGCATGTGCTACGGTGACCGTAATGCACAAGTAGACAATGATGGAGTAGATGTCAATGGAATGGACACAAATCCATCTACAACACTATGAGTCACTAGTCATGGTCTGGTACAAGGACAGCTCAAAGAACCATTATCAATGAGATTCCCTCATCCTTACCACTAATTAGTGGTCAAAGTTGGGTTGGGTCACCTCCTCCTAATATCATGTCTATATAGAGAGAGAAGGCTGATTAACCAAATTGGAGCACTTTTAGGAACTAAATACCAAAATGGGGTTGTTTTGAAACATATTACCAACATAAGGCTATTTTGACCATTGATTGGTTCAACTCGCTAGTCAAACTAGCAAGTTCAATCCACGTAAAAAATTTTTTCTTGAAAATTGGACTACAAGTCCACATGGAGTGCCATATTGGACTCACTAGTCATACTAACACATTCAAAACATGCTAGTCAAGCTAGCAAGTCCAATATGGCATGCTACGTGCCTAATTACAAATGTAACGTGAGCATTTCACTATTAGTAGTTGCTAGTTGATAAAAAAATTACCCCTCCATGCATCTAGCTATTCACAGTAGCGAGTTCATGACATAATGCCAAATAGCATCTCCACAGCATTTCGTTATTGGCCGTAACAAGTTGCTGCCTTTAAGCCACATGGGCGTAATTAGCTTGAATGTTGCACTACTAGTAGCGAGTTTGGGAGCACTGGCTAGCCTGACTAACATGTTCTAAATGTGCTAGTCTAACTAATGAGTCCAATGTAGCACTCCACATGGACTTGTAGTCCAATTTTCAAAACATAAAAAAAAAATTAAAAAAGGCTAACTTAGATAGGAACTCACTAGTTTGACTAGTGAGTTGACTCAGTCACAGTCAAAGCAGCCCTATGTCAGTAATATGTTTTAGAACAATCCCATTTTGGTATTTAGTTTTTAAAAGTGCTTTAATTTAGTCGATCAACCATAGAGAGAAACTACTACTAGTAATTAGAAAATTTAATTTTTATTGTTTACTATTTTGTGAGATTTAACATCTATCTAAATTTAAATTATGAGACTTAATACATATTATAATTAAGTTCTAATTTTTAATTTATTTAATTTTAAATTAGTTATTTGAAACTAGTAAGTTATTTAATCAATTTTTGTATTTTATTATTTATATTTTCTTACATTTTACCTATTTAATCAATTTATTTAAATTATAATTAAATTTTATAAATTTATTATTAATTTATTACTAATTATTAAATTTATCTCTAATTATTATATTTTACTTATTAATTTATTACTAATTATCAAATTTATTAATAATTATTAAATTTATTACTAATTAGTAATAAATTTAATATAATTAATAATAAATTTAATAATTAACAAAAAATAATAAGTGAAATTCAATAAATAGAAATAGATTTAATAATTAGTAAAAAATTAATACTAATTAATTTAGTTAATTACTAATTAATACTAATAAATTAGTAAAATAACTAAGATTAATTTTTAGTAATTATTAAAGTTTACTTATATTTACTATTAATTATTAAATTTATTACTAATTATTAATTTTACTTATTAATTTATTACTAATTATCAAATTTATTAAAAATTATTAAATTTTCTTACTCACTAGTTATTTCAATATATAAAGACAGATGATTTTAATCTTTTTCAGTAGTCTCTTTTTCGTGTAGAAGACGGTGGTTTTTTCATGTATTCTCTTTTTCGTGTAGAACACGGTGTTTTATTAATGGGATGGGTTGATTAGAGGCTTTTCCAAGTCCTCTCCCCAAGTCACCAAAGTCTCCCTTATATGCGATTGATTAAATATTAAATATTAAACTGAAAAAAAAAAAAAAAACACAGTGGGAACATAGGCAGAAATTATGCTGCCGTATTGTTGTATAATTTTCATGGCTTTAAGCTATAAAAATAAAATCGTACTATTTATTAGCATTTTTCAAATAAATTTTTCACTCAAAATGCGTAGCAAATTTTGGGTCAAGTGATTAGTGCACAAAATCTTCCAATTGCTTATAGCATTTGCCAAAATCGATCCTGGATATATATTGTGTTTGGGATAATTAGGAAAATTCAGTTGGTAGTTGAAATATTAGTTGAAATGAAAGTGAATAAGTATAAAATGAGGATTTGTGTGGGTGCGCGTATGTGCATGTATAATGTAATAATTAAAAAATAAATAAACTTATATATAAATTTATTATTATTCTTTGTTAAAGTATATTTCATAACAATCAAATTTATCATCATTATTAGTTAAAGTATATATCATAAAAAATTAAAAAATAAAACGTTGAAGTATGTATTTATAATTTATTGAAAACAAGTAAAAACTTTGTAATTTTTAAAGTTAATAGGAAAAATATTGAAAAAAATATTGTGTAACTTCTAGCTTATAATTCATACACTACTTCTATTAACTTATTAAATAAGAACTTTTAAACTAGTAGCTTTTTAGTCAAAGTTCCCTAACTAAATACTTTCAGTAACTTATTTTTTGGTTAAATAAGTTGATTGACTGCCTTATAAACTACTCAATTGTCTTATCAAACTCACATGTAATCTCATCGAGTTAGCTCAATTGATTAAGCTACAGAATATGCATGAATAACAAGTGTACTAATTTAATTTTAGTTTAAATATGTTTTTAGTCCTAGTAATATACATGTTTTATGGTTTTAGTCTCTATACAATTTTTGTTATGGTTTTGGTCCCTTTAAACTTTTATTTTACAATTTTAGTCTCTGATACTATTCATTAATGACATGACAACGATCTGTTGGGGAACAAATATGTTGTTTTTTAAATAATATGAACTAAAATAAATATTTTCTAATATAAGAACAATTTATATCAAAAGTCTAAAATTTTATAAGGATTAAAAAAATACCATTAAAGATTAAAATTGTAAAAAAATTTCTTAGGGACCAAAATATGCGAAAAAAAATAAAATTATAAGGATTGAAAGCATAAAACGGAGATAATATAAGGACTAGAGACATATTTAAGTTTTTAATCTTCATAATGCACTTTTCCTTTTTCAAATTCCCTTCTATCATTTCTTTCCCATAAGACCTTTATGAACCTTCTCTTAATAAAAACCCTTAAAGGTTCTTTGACGCAAATTAGTTATTAGAAAAGTTGGTAGATATTTTGTACCTATAACATGGTAACAAAAACAATATTGTATTTTACACTTCATTTATATATTACTAAATTAAATGTTAAAAAATTACTTTCCACATATATAAGAGCGTTGAACTTAATGAATTGGAAATAAATTGAAAAAATAAGAGAATTATATATATATATATATATATATATATATATATATATATATAATCTTACTTTTCTTGTCTCATTTAAATATTATTTGATTAAAGTAATTCACCTAAGAATAATTAATATCATACGAAATTGTGATTCTTAAAGATAAAAGTAAGATTTTTGTATTCTTAATGTTTTAATTAGTTCAGTTTTTTTTCCCTAAACTTACTTTAAAAATAAAGTTCAAAATAGTAACTTTAAAGAAAAGTAAAAATTGTTTTTCAATTTTAATTGGCTTAAATATGTTTTAATTTCCTGCAAATATTGCTTTATTTGATTTTAGTCCTTACAAAAAATTTTGTAACTTTTAAATCTTTGACATTTTGTTAGTGTTTCCTTTTACTCCTTATTGTTAACTTCCGTTAATTTACTGCTAATGTGGCTAACAGAATGACATCTCAACCATGCCATGTTAATTAGATTAGTGAAGCCACATTGGGTTTAGGATTAAAATTCAAGGTTAGACCACACTCACTAAATAGGTTCTCCTTCAAACCGGGTTCCTGACACAGTTGAATCAAAGTACCCATTGTTACCAACAGATCATCAAAATTCACGAATAACAAAGTGGATGCCAAACCCTTGCCCCTTTTCACTCTTCGATCAAATGAGAATTGCAAATATTGCCTGTACTTCACGCCTATATCTTTTCAGTCTCCGACCAGCAATTATTTTCTATTACCTTTTTAAACAAAATACAAAAAAATAAGCAATTATGCTGAACATCTTTTCTCGTGTATCTTTATATGGGGTGTACGACTATGGTGGGAAAATTTATAGAAAATTACAAGAAAATATAAAGAAAACTTTGAAAATTAACAAAATACAAGAAATATAAAGATGCACATCTTTATATGGGGTGTATGACTACGACAAGAAAACAATTTCAAAGTATTGTTGTTTCTAAGTCTTATTTTCCACTCCTAAATTCCTAATTCTTATTTTCTATATTTTGTTTCAAAGTCATTTTTAAACAACTATTTTCTATCGCCTTATTAAACACAAACAGTAGGATCTGGCGAGAGAAGATGCACGATGTGGCTTGTTAGTATGGTCGTGACTCATAGATCATCTGTTGGTAATGGCAAGTACTTCATCTACATCTGTGAGTTTATCAGTAGGTTCTATGGCTTGAAAAGCTGTGTCACAAACCCGGTTTGGCAGAGAATCGATTTGGTGACCTTGGTCTAACTTTTAATTTTAATCTTAAATTCATATGTGGCTTTACTAATTTGACATGGCATACATGACGTATTATTTTGTTAGCCACATCAGTAGAAAATTAATGGAAGTTACTAGTAAGTACTAAAAGGGAACACTATCAAAATGTCAAGGATTTAGTTACAAAAAATTTATAAAGACTAAAACTAAATAGAATGATATTTGCAAGGACCTAAAAAGCATATTTAAACCATTTTAATTTGATATCTTTTAGTTTAAAAGAGATAACTCGAGAGAGAGGAGAGAGCAAAAAAGAGAGGATAACATAGAAAGCAGTTAGGGGGAGGAAGAGAGAATGGGGAAAGAGAGCTCAATGAAGAGATAATTCATGAGAGAGCTCATGACAGAAATATATATGTAACTTTTTTTTTCTCAAAGTTCTTTCACTAAATTTTTTTTAAAAGGCAACTTTTCCCCTTTCCTTTTATAAAAATCAAGTTGCTTAATTTTTTAAGAGAATTTTAAAATATGTGTTTGGCCTGCTTCTTCTTTTTCTTTTCTCTTTTTTAAAGAGAAGAGAAGTCTAAATAAAGTTGGGCAGAATACTATCATACTATAATGTGTTCATTGTCTTTCTTTGGAACAAAAATCCATTATTATCTATTATATTTACTAGTATAATAACCTGTGCCTTGCATGGGTATTAGCTTTACAATTTATATTTTTTATAGTATTATAATTTTTTAATATATTTTCTATTATTTTTTAAATTTTTAAAAAATATATGTTAATACATATATATATACAAATATTTAAATATGTATAAAAACAATTAAAATTATAATTTTTAAATTACAATCTATGTGGCATAATTATAATCAATCATTATGTCAAAGTTTATTAATTGATGTTCCTTGCCATAATAATTTCTTGTCTTTTAATCAACTATTCTAATTGATTTATCTTAATATTAAAAAATCATAATTTTTATTAGTAAAAAATCCATCACATGATAAATAATGGATATAATATATATTTTCAATAAAAAAATATAAAAATAAAAGTAATGTATGATATAAATGATTAATAGAATTAGAATCAAAACAATAATGACATTTTTGCTGTGAATTAAATTTTAAAAAGGAAACATTCCCGATTAGTGATAAATAAGTGAAAATAAAAATAATAAATTTAAAAATAAAAATTAATCAAATTTATCAATGATAATTATTAAAACCAATGACAATAAATTTATTCTAGATTTTTTTGCACTCAAATCAATCGACATATTTACATCACTTCCAAATTGTTTCTAAATCAATTAACGCATATATTAGTTTTTTGAATGAATTATCATTATATTGATTATAATTTAAAGAAATTATATTAATTAGAAAATAATTTTCATTGATTAAAATTCAAATAATTCACACTGATTGATTGTTTATGTTACCTTGAACCTTATATATGCTCATATTAAAATCAATCTAAATTGATTGAAATTAAGTTATATTGATTGAAATTTGAATAATCCAAACAACTTGTGTTGATATATTGTTTATAATAAAAATAATTAAAGCACTTTATATGACTCAAAATGTTTCAAACTGTTATTAAAAAGTTTTGTTAGCAATGTTGAATATCAATTATTTTTCAACCAATTGATTGTTTTCAATTAATATAAATGAGATTATTATAAATAAATATCATTAAGAATAAATGTGAAAAATCTCTTGAATGAAAAGTTGTGCATGAATATACTTCCATTTTCAACCACCCCAATTAAAAAGATAAAGAAGAATGTCAATATAAACATTTTCAAGATAATAGCTAACAACAACATGCTTTAAAATTAAGTGAATGAATTAATATTCCAAACGAATAAACACATATAACCTTTAGCATATTTCATAAATAACACTTGTTTTAATAAATTTAAATTTTATTCTATTCATAAAGTTAAATTTTTAATAAATAGATTTTATATAAACACTAAATTTTTATTAAATGAACAAAAGGCAAAGTTAATAATTTTAGTGAAATAAATTTCATCAAAAATTATGAGATGTGACACATACAACAACTCATACAACAATTTGTACAACAATACTTTTTGTGCCTATTTTTCTCTATCATTATGTGATATAATAAATGATGTATAGAAGAGAGATAGACACAAAAGGGTATTGTTGTACAAACTGTTTTATGAATTTTTGTACAAATAACATTTCTAAAAAATTATTGATTGTTTAACTTCCAAATTTTAAAAACATGTTTTCAAAAATATTTTTTTAGCAAAATCCAAGGGATAATAAGAATGAAGTTTAATAATTGTTCATCTCAAAATTACATTTATTTGTTTTACAAAAATTACCAACTTATATGGAAACCATCAAATTAAAAGTGTATCATTATTATTATTATTATTATTATTATTATTATTATTATTATTATTATATGAACTATGAATTGTGCCTAACTAGTGTCATATATGTAATATATGTGAATAAGTATTTGAATAATTTAAAAAAAATTAATTTAATTTTCCGTGAAAAGAATTAATTAAAACTTGTATTTGTCTTCTATGTAAATTTCTATAGAAGAATTTTGCGGGGAATTTGATCTGCACTGTTATCAAATAAGTGGAGAAATATATATCTATAAAGATTTGATGAACAATGCAAGGTTACAAAATTTAACTATAATTAAATTAATTTAATTATGATTGAATTCTATACAAGTTGTTAGTTTTCCTTTCAGTCAAGTGGATTCTATTCTTGATGAATCTATCTGTTAGAAAATCTATCTAGAATCCTACTAGATAAAGTAAATTTGATTAGTTGACTTGGACGAAGACTGTTCAACCTTATCTAAAGAAATTCTAAAGGGTCATAAACTTATTTAGATTCTAATGTCGATTAAATTGTTTTAATTGATTCAAGTGTTAGAAACCTTAAACCTAATTTCATCAATGACTGTATTTGATCGCATTTTCTCTGTTAGTGTGAGAAATTTAACATTTTTACTGCCTAGACCGAAGGTCTACACGTCCAAGCCCAACCCAAATAAGCTAACCATTTATTTTTCCTAAGCTAACCAATTAGTTACATCCTAACTAGATACCTTTTCCCAAATTCCTACACAATATCCCATCAAATGTGCTAAGTGTACTTGAGAATACTTGAAAACCACAAACCACCCATGGTTTTCCCCTTGGTAACTGTCCAACTCTACTTGCTAGAGAAGTTGGAATTGATTTTCATTTTACAATAAAATCCTACAAATTTGTCTATTATCATCCTACCCTTTCACTAAGTGGTTTTATAAATGACACAAATCACAATTCCCCTCCTTTTTATTTTTTTTCCAAAAACCATGAGCTAAAGAGAGAGTTCTCCTCTCTTGTTCTAAAATTTCATAAGTGTTAGAGTGTAAGTGGATAGCTTCAAGTGTCCAAGAGGTTGTCTAGGTAAGTTCCATCCTTTTCATCTTGTTCTATCTTCATCTTTTTATCTCTATCAAGACCTAAGTGATATAAACCCTTCTCTTTACTCCTTTAGTTCTAAACCTTGTTCTTTTCTTGTGTTCATGTCATATATTGGCCATTCATGGTATTGGTTGATGGTTGAAGGAGATACTCACCCTTTTGCAAAACCCTCTTCCAAAATTTGAAGGATCTTGTTAGAGAGTAAGGAAAGCTAACCTTTTCCTAGTGTTTGGGCTGTGGTTATTCTGTTTTTGGTGTGGTTTGTTGCTTAAAAATATTGTTGGTATTTTTAAAAGTTGTAAATTTGGTGAAAGAAACCATTTTCATGCATTTGTATAATGTGTTCCTGATGCTATTTTTGTTTCTTGCCTGAGCATGGTTTACTTTTTTTGCTATATCTAGAGATGTGGTTAATATTTTTGAGTTTTTTTTTAAACTAGACAAAATTTTCTCCAAAATAGACTCAAGAAGTGCATTAAAAGGTAAAGAAACAAAAAAGTTAAGCCTTTTGAAAGTTGTGCATATTTTTTTAAAACACTTGTCCAGCAGTGTATAATAAAATGCGATTTTGGAAGATTTAGTTGTGTACTTTGGAAACTCTTGAAATGACCAAAAAGTAGACATGAAAAGATTTCCAAGCATATATGGTTTGCCTATATTTGAAATGGTTTTCTATTTTTAATAAATTTTAGAAAATAAAGGTTGTACTTGTTTTCTGACTAAAAGTGTTCTTGAGAACTGTGAACTTTCAAAAATCATATAAAATAGTGTAGATCTTTGTTTTAATGTTCTTGGTTTTTTTTTTGAAAGGTCTTTGAGTTTAGTTTTAGAAAACAAATGGTTTGGACTTTGTAAAGTTTTGGTTGTATATGAAAAATAGAAAAACAGGTTTACTGGTCCATCAGTAGGTCATCCTAGCCTTACTGTTTTATTATTTTTATATATCTTTTACTAGAGTTTTGCTTTAGGTTACTTTAATGTTTTAGAAAATAGACAAAATTTTCTTTTCAACCATATAGGGATCATGTCAAACGAAAATCATTTACTTGTTCAAAATGAATTTCAAAACTGAGGCTAGAAATTGGTTGCCACTAGAATTTGTTTTGACAAAAGTTTTATAACCTTTTTACTAGTTTTATAGAATGTGATATTTGTACGCTTAAAATTTAACTATGAATCTTTTTAAATAAAAGTTAAATATGATTTCCAAGGAAATTTATCTTTTCTGTTTTATTTAAATTTTTGAAAAGTATATTAAATAATTTCATTGTAAAAAATAACTCTATAAGTTATAAAGTCAAGTTTTATGAAAACCAAATCTTTTAAATAAAGTTAATTTTGTTTGACTTTTTGATACTCTTAAGGCATCCTTAATATTTAAAAATCTTATTTTAATTATCTTATGGTGGCTTATTTAAATAATCTAATTGAAGTTAATTGACTTATATTTTCTTTGAATAACTTTTATGGTTGAGTTTAAATCACTCTAAGTAGAGTTTCAACTTGTTATTGGCAAAGTTGCTCTGTATGCGGACTTGGTGTTGTGAGGTTACTATGTGTAGAACCTCTGCTTATCCTTAACTAGGGATCACTCTAGATAGGATCTTGTTGTTGCAGAGCCAACGATGGTTGGGGCTCCATGTTATGACACATGATAATGGGCTAACAATGGATAGAGCCCAATGCAGTGGTACATGATGATGTTATTCTTGAGGATAGGTATGATGAATTGATGATGGGAATAGTGGTGATAACATTAATGACTAAAATATGTGTATGATAATTTATTTATAATATTTGATGCCATTATTGTCTATGTGTTGGTGAATGGTTATGTCATGCATACATGTATGAGTTTGCAGCTTCGGCTATGATGTAGCAGCTTATGTTGTGTTGGCGAGTATGCACCTAAGTTGATGGTTGCTTGATTGGGCCTCATACCTAGTGCGAGAAGGATTAGTGGAGGATGGGCTTCCTTAGGTATATGTAGATATGCGAATCCCAAATGTAGACCAGGATACTCGCGAATCCTGTGTCGTGGTAAAGCCACTACTCACATATATCTATCTTGACGTGAACACTACATCACTTCCACATATCATTTTCGGTATCCTCCAAATGGTCTTAGCAAGTGCCATTTCTTGCCCAGATAAGTGTTGTTTATTCTACCATGATTAAGGGATTCGTTCAGCCTGGTCACTCGATGTTGTAGTCTCCATGGAGCAGTTGTTACATTTCATGACATTACATACTAGAGATGTCTCGTTATGCCTGTCTATTTGATTTGTGATGATTAATTATGAGTTGTTGACCATGTTATCACTATGATATTTAATTCTGATTATTTTCCTTACATATATTTCTATTGTACATCTATGTTTTCTTTTTGGTAACTTATCCTTGTTTGTGTGTTTTGTGTGTGTGTGACTGTGACGATCACAATAATTAATCTCGCAAGAGTAGATGGACGTGTCGAGACTTCATGAGATATTTACTATCGAGCTCCTCCCTACCATCCAAGGGAGTAGCACTAGATGGAATCTTGATCGAGAGGTAGGAGAAGTTAGATTCGACAGACTTTTTGCTATAAGTTTTCTTCCCCGAGGAAACTCTAGGGCTTACCTTAGGATGTTTCTTGAGATGACTTGAGGACGTGGACATGGTTTCGGGTGAGGTCACTACGAGGACAAAGATGATAAGGATACGCCATCTACCTCTCCTCACTGCCCTTAGGGGACTAGTTAGAATTTGGTGTAGTTTAGATGGCCAGTTTTTAGAGTGTGAGTTCTTGTACCCCTCTCCCCGTTTTGGTTGTACCTTTAGGGCTTATCTATAATGGCCCATGACTTATACTTTTTTTATGGCTGTATTTTTTATATGTTTTGATGACTCTAGCCGATGTGGTTTTCTATTATAAGATAGTTTCAAGTTATGATTTCTTTTGAGGTGTTGACGATATTTACTTTTCTCATTAAAAATTTATTTGTATTTTCATTAAGAGTTTCCATAATAATGAATTTAAAAAGAAAATGCATTGTCTATATGTCAAGTTTTGAGCAAATAGTATCTCTTCGTTGTGGTAACTCTGCGGCTAATGTCGCGGGTCGTTACAATATATAACCCTAATGATAAACGTAATTAATGTTTTAGTCATTTTTCAATGGCAAAGAACAACCCATTACAACAAAGAGCAAGGAAGGATAACAAATACTACTTTATATATATTAAGAAAAATTGTATTCAAATTCACATATTCACACCTTTATACAAATAGAAAAAAAAAACTAATCACCAACTTCGTATACATTAACAATAATTATATTTTCATTTAGAAATTTTAATGATCAATTATTGTCTTTTTTGAATCCATTAGTAGCACAAAATTTCTTTCAACTACAACCAATTTTTGTAGCCCATGAAGGTAGAAAAGTCAAAAGGTAAAGCCTATGATTGAAATGATGAAACAAAAATTAATCAAAATAATATAAGGTGCTATATTACACAATGAATTAAATTAAATTGAATAAAATACAATGCTAAAACTCACCAATTGAGCTTCCATTCAAAAGTAAGCACACCAAAAAGTTTTTCATTGAAGTCTTTGTCCACCTCACCATATTGCTAAAAATATATAAAATAATGCATGTCATTTCAATCGTAGAAAAAAAAAAGAGGAGAAATAAGATACATAAAACTCTAAACAAATCTCAAAATTTAATGATTAATTACCACATTGTCTGCAAAGCTAGTCAAGCGAAAAACCACCTCTAGATATTTTTCTTCAATATACTACAATCTTCTTCTATGAACTATAATAGAGAATATTAGTTACTCCAATAAGATGACATAAATGAAGAATACCCACCAATATGCAACCACCCCTATATATGAATTTTAAAATTTTGCATTTGACAATTCAATTCTCATCTATAAGTAATAGGTGATAGGTAAATAAAATAATGAATGATAAATCATCAATAAATCATGGATATATAAAAATAATATATTATCTTGTATTACAATTTGTAGAACAATCCATTTTTTATTTGCAATAACAAATCGTAATTTAATAATTGTATTGGGATTAATCAATCAATAAATTGGAAAAAAAATTATTATATATTATAAATACTTTAATTATCATAATAAAAAATATTACCATAGTTATCATAATTACTGATTATAAATAACATTCAATAAAATTTTAAAAATCATTTTTCTTGTTATATAAAATCAAAATCAATTTAAGATTTAATTATTTAATTGATGAATTTATGTAGAATGTATACTTATTATAAACACCTTAATTATAATTGCCTTAATTATAAATGTCTTAATTACTATAATTAAATATAATAATCTATTCACATGAATAAAAAAACTGCAGAATTTAGGCAGGAAAAGAATGAATATGGTGTTTGCATATTGCATCTTTTCATTTTATAAAACTTCTTTTATAATATATAAAAGATTATCTATCTATTATCTATTATAAAGGAAGGTTTTACCACTTGACAAACGTCATATGACATCATCATATTCATTTTTTTAGCCAAAATTTTATCAATTTTTTGTTTTTTAATTCATAAAAACATGATATTATATTTAATTATAGTAATTAAAGTGATTATAAAAAGTATATATTCTAATTAAATCAATCAATTAAATCATTAAATCTTAAATAGATTTTGGTTTTTGTGACCAAAAAAATAGATTTTGATTTTATATAATATGGTAATCTATTTATTAAATTTTATGGAATTTATTTATAATTATATAAACTTTTTGCTTATTTTTTATCTTGATTTTATATTAATTATCATAAATACGTATTATAATGATAATCATGATGATAAATTGTTATGTTACCTTAAATACTAACTTAATGAATAATAATAATAATAATAATAGAATTTATGGTCATGTTTTATATTTATTATCATTATTTTATAATAATTTGTAGTATTTATGCATTATAATGATAATCATGATAACAAATTATTATATTACATTAAGTACTAATATTAATGTAACGAAAAATAATGGATATTTTTATTCTATTATATTTTTAATCAATCAAATAAATCATTAAATCTTATATTGATTTTGATTTTATATAATATGATATGATAATCAATATATTAAATTTTATATTTTTTCTTTATAATTAGTGATATTTGTGATTTGAACATTTAAACTTTTCTTTTAAAAATGTTTTATTAGTAGAAGAAATAATTTATTTAGCGAATATCAACCCTTGTGACAGTTTCTTTCTCTATTGTGTCATGTCTTTCAATCTTCCATTGCAAACACTATTATTCAAAATTATTGAAACGTCTGACAATTATGAATTCTAATACTTTTTTTTCATTTTTTTGTTTTACTTGTTTCATTTTTTTTATTATATATCTCTTTCAATGTTATTCAATTTGTTTCCTAGTCATTCTTATATGGAGAGCACTTTGTCTAAAACACAGGAGAAACACAAAAAGGGGGGTTGAATTATGTTTCTAAAAACTATTGCAAAACCATTTTCAAAAACAAGTATCATCTGATCAATAGACGAAATGTATACTTCACTAAAACTAATTTCAAAAGAATTTCTTAAAGAAAAACGATTTCTTTTAAAAGATAAATGCTTTTAGAGAAACAAGGGAGAAATAAGATAGATAGAGACACAAAGTTTTATACTGGTTTATCTCACCCCAGATATTACGTCTAGTTCTTGACATACCACTAAGTCCCACTATAACTTTAACAAAGTTACAAGTATTCTTTTATCTAAGCCTCTTAAGGCTTATCCTAAGCAATATTTCACTTGCCTCTCCAAATAAACACCCAAGTATTTTTTGACACAAAGCCTTTTCAGGCTTCTACTAATTTCACACAGAAATGATTAAAGGGTAAATGTTCACAGACTAGGTTACGTCTTATCAGATGAATATACACTGAAGCTCAAGAACTTGTCTAAGATACTTTTTACAAAGGTTTCTTTTACACTCAAGAGAGAGAGCTTAAGCACTTACAGATTTAAAACAGAGAATTCAACTAGGATTTTAAATATATTCTTTTTCACACAAGTCTACTCTTCTATTTATAGTGCTTCTTCAAAAGTGTCCATTGTGAGTGCTTTAGAGACATCCTTTGTCTGTTGTTGCGAAAAGAAGAAAATGTTCATTAGCATTTAATGCTTTACACTAACCGGTCATACTGATAAGATAAAGCAATCTACTTATCTTACCTTTCCCATACTCAATCTTGTTGCAATAGTATGTTTTGCTTTTTAGTACAGGCAAGTACACTAAAGTTCCTTCTTTTTGGCAGATATTTTTAGTAGTAGGTACGTTGACACCTTCTTTTTCGAGAAAGTTGGTACATGAACTTTTAGACAGGGGTCAATACTTGTATAAAACACATCAAATAAAGACTAAAACTAACAGTCCTCAATAAATTTTATTTCAAAAATGAATGTTTAGATGATCATAAAAACATTAGTTTGTTTGGCATAATCAAAACAAAATGAGGGTTATATAATCGTCCTTTGTATTAACAATCTCTCCTTTTTTGATGATGACAAACATCTAAAATTTTAACAAGAGTCCTTTTATAATAGTGCTTTTTGGTAGATAATATTTGTTGATTTTTAGTTCAAAAGATATAATACTTATATGACATCAAAACTACATATGTTTTTCATTATCGGCAATTAAAAATGAAAAACGTCAAACAAAATAAAACATAGTCATGCCAAAATATTATCGTGAGCAAAGCATAGCAATGCATAATCATATAACTATATGTTTGCATATGAATATTATGAAATACTTAAAATGAAAGAAAGTAAAAGTATTAGTCTAAAAACAATACCCCCTTGAATGTATGCTCCATCTTCATAAGCATCTAAATACTCTTCTCCCCCTTTTGGCATCATCAATCAGAGGAGTCAGAATCAAAGCTAGAGCTGGAGGATGTGCCTAGCTCGGTTTTGAATCTTTTGGCCAACTTGGTGAGCAAGGCTTTGGCTCTTTTGCGCTTCTTACTTTCTCGAATAAGTGTAGTCTCTAGACATTGAACAGTGTGTTTTAGCTTAGTGACTTCTTGATGAACGTCTGGAAGGGGATCAAAAGAAAAGGTGCCTGCTCCATCTATATCAGCTGGTTCTTCTACAAGACACAGATTAAAAACATGCAGGAGTAAGGGGACCACAAAACTAGAAATGGCCAACAGAGAGGAAAACTTCGAATATGGTGCCATTTGTGGAGAAGAATACATAGGTTTTAGGGGAACAAAGTAAGATTTGGTTGGTCGTATTGGTGTCAAACGAAGAGGTACAAGGCTGATGAGAGTCTAGTGACTTATTGGATGAATGGCAGCTTAGTGACTCAAAGTGCTCTTTTCTTCCGTAGAAAAACCAAAGAAGTTCTTCAAAGCATTAACATAAGCTTGAAGCCTCTAACGGTCTGAGCTCCATATAGTTTCCTTCCCTTTAAGTGTGGCAAGCTGTGTAGGGGAAAGGGCTCTTTACCTAATCATTAAGTGCCTTCATGGATCTCTTCCGAACTTTGGCTCTTTTCCTTTGCCCATAGATAGATTTTTGCAATGATATTGCTTCTAACAGCATATTTTGAAAGTAGTCCATGGTATAAGCAAAGTCCTGAATTCTCCACTATCATATTTGGAATGTTGACTTCGTAGTCTATACACCTTTTCTCAAATATGGCTCGACATAGGATGATCTTCATATTTTCCTTGAGATAATTATTCATCACTCTTCCAAGATCCAAATCATCATCACCAACGCTCCATTTAGCAAAGTCTAGACTATCTTCCAAGTGAATGCCAAGAAGGTATGTTTGTTTATATCCTCAGCAAAAGGGGTAGATAATCTTGGGCTTGTAGTTGTAAGTTTTACACATAATCAGATATTCTTAATAGTTGCATTTAAGGAGAAAAGGAGAAATGTGGCAATGAAGTCCTCTTAGTCTCCATACTTTGTAGCCAGGTGGGAACTTTGTTCTGATAGTTGGCGAGTAGATGAATATAGGTGCTTCTGACTTTATGCCGTAACCTGGTTCCTAAACATATGGCTTGATGTGTTACTTATATGTTAAGGTAGGAGTTACTTCGCTTTGTTCAACTAGCTTTTCAGCATAGCCATGTCTCACCATCAAGGGCCATTCTTCTTCAATAATAGTTCTCCTAGGATTATTGACTTCGCCAATTTTATATTCAAACAAAGCACGAAGATTGTGCAACTTAAAAGGTTTTTGTGGTTGGTACTCCTTGGATTTTCCAGATGTCCATTGTTCTTGATTAGCGTAAGATTTAGTGACAGTTCTAAGCCTTTCAGAGGGAAGAGTCAAGGATTTGTACATATATGGATCAATCTCTTCAGCAACAAATGATTCAGGCAGACCATCAGACGGTGTTGCTTTTGTATGATCTTCAGTCTGAACTTCAGATACTACATTAAATGAAGGTAGAGGATTTTCAATAATCTTGTCAAAGTTTGAAGAGCTTGGTTTGGCCATAAGATCATTGGACAAATGCTTAAAAGCAAAAGAAACAGTTGTTATAAGAGGAACTTCTTATAAAAAGGATCTTAGAGTTTTATGTTTAGAGGCAGTAGTTGTTTCTTCTGGAGTGTATTCTCCATCGTCATTAGTCTTTTTAATCAAATCTTGCTTGGATTGCTCAATGACAAATTGTAAGACAGCTTCTTTAATTTGTTCTTCTTCTATAGCTAACTTATCTTCTTTTTGCTTCTTTTTCTTAGCTCTTTTGGAAAGAGCTTTTGCCTTCTTAGCTACTTTGCTTCCTCAGTTCTTGATTTGGGCTAGTTTATCTTCTTTAGTCTTTGTGAGCTCCTAGTGTCTTTCTTAAGAGCCATTTTTTCTGTAATGTTTGTAGATGATTGTTCAGTCTATTCAGCAATATCTACAAATTAAGATTGTTATGCTGCAATAGATTCAAGATTTGACAACTTCAAGTCCTTGACAAGAGTGGTATCGTCTTCATCAGGATTAGGGACATGTTTGGGTTTCAGACAGATGGTGAGGCGTCATTCTCTTTTGTGAGGAGGAGATGAAGGTTGTTTTGGTGTTTGGGGTTTAGGCTTAGGTTCTGGATGGTGAGCCTTGTTGATGGGTAGTTTATGTTTGAGAGGTTGGTTCTATTTGGGTTCTATTTAGGATTAGGTCTGTTTAGGGTTAACAGACAGATCAATAGACAATCCTGTTCTGAAAGTAATACCTACTAGGTCATCAGCAGGTTTTTCTTGAATCACTGCCAGCTTTAGATGTTTAGCAAGGTATCTAGGAAATAGGTGAGCAATCCTTATCTTCTTGATGATGAAGACATCAATTTCAGAGCCTGGTTTGCTTCTTCTCTAACCAACTTCATTCACACTAGCTTTTCTTTGAATTTCAGAAAACAACATAGCATAGGAATGAGATACCTTTGCTTCTCCTTTGAGTTTTCCCTAGACTTGATGATGCATGACTTCTAGTGGTCAAGGATGAGAGCAGGAAGCTTTTCCTTTTGTCCTGTCAACATCCTACATAGACAGAATCGATCACGTAAGGAGATGTTATCCTTAGACCCTTTCTTTGGCATAATGATGAAGAGTAGATGATTGTGCAGAAGCCTGTAATCTCTCTTCATGCTTGAGGCATATAGGAAGTTCTTCAGAATGCCTATATTGTCTATTTGAGGCCTGGGTCTTCCATAAAGTGCCAAATCAACAGTTTCAGGAGTTATAACCTTTTCCCAATCGTCCGAGAACAAATCTCCTTCTTCTTTGTAGCTAAACACTACCACAATTGTGTTAGTGGAGATGATGATTGATTGGTTGTCAACGGTTTCGGTGATGGTTTCGTTTACTTCAAACGCTAAGGCCTAGAAGTATGCATATAGGGCGTGGTACCATTGGGTCCTATGTTGCACATATGCTTCCCAACTTACATTCTTGTTGTAGAGGGTTATTAGAAAGCCTTCTTCATCTAGTTTTTTCAAGTTTACCCATTTTCCAGGCACAAAATCATTCTCGAGAAATCTTTTCATAGAGGCAAGCTATTTTTAAGCAGTCGTGGATGCAGGTTCACTAGAGCTCTGAGTTTATGAGAGAAAAAGAGAGTGTGACAAAGAGAAAGAGAGAATAGGATTTTCATAAAGGTAAAAGGAACTCAAAAGAGAGGATTTAAAGAAGGTAGTTATTTTGAAATTTTGAAAACTATCAGCATTGAAAGGATATGCATTGAATGTACTTAATGGAGCAGAGAAATACAACACACGTTTTGGGTTAATCAATAATGGGTTTTTCGATGGCCAGGATGAGAATAGATGGAGGGGTCAGATAAGAGATAAACTTTTCATGTTCTTTCACATGAAACACATAGGTTAGTAATAATAATCAGACGAATGAATAAGACAATAGTGCGATATGAAGTATAAGACGATATAGTAAAATGTGCATAAGATGGTGTAATAAGACTATACATAAGACGATGCATGTAAGACGATATAGTCATGTAAAATATTTTATATGCAATTTTTCTCTTATGAAATTAAAACATTATTTAGGAAGAGCTTTTGTAAGGATATCAGCCCATTAATGATCTGTGTTAATAATTGAATACCAAAAACTCCTTTTTGCACATAATCACAAATAAAATGATGTCTTATTTCTATATGTTTAGCTTTAGAGTGTGGAATAGGATTTTTAGACAAATTGATTACACTAGTATTATCATAAAACACTAGAGTGTTATGTTCAAAACTAGAGTAATCTTTAAGTTTATATTTTACCACAGCAATTGTGAACAATAACTAGCAGCTGACAAATACTCTACTTTAGCAGTTGATATTTGCCTTTTGCTAGCCCATGAAATAACACATAGTCCGATGAAGTGAGATCCACTACTTGTACTTTTTCTTTCAATCCTGTTACTAGCATAGTCTACATCATAGTATCTTACTAACCTAAAACCTTTATTTTTCTCATAAAATAACTCAGGTTAGAGGTACTAACTAGATATCTAAAAATCCTTTTTACTGCTTTTAAATAAGAGTCTCTAGGATCAAACTGAAATCTAGCACATAAGTAGACGCTATGCATAATATCTGGACTACTAGTAGTTAAACAAAGAAGTGAGTCAATCATACCTCTATAGACAGTCTGGTCTACAGGTTTACCTAATTTGTCCTTTATCATAGCAACAGACGAATGCATAGGAGTACTCATAGGCTTAAATCCATCCATCTTGAACTTTTTGAGTAGTTCTTTGGTATACTTTTGTTGACGGATGTATATACCTTCTTATTCTTGTTTAACTTGCAAAACGAGAAAGAAGTTTAGTTCTCCCATCATGCTTATCTCAAACTCATTTTGCATCAAATCAAAAAAGTCCTTGCACAAAGATTCATTAGTGGCTCTGAAAATAATATCATCTACATATATTGTACTATAATGAAATCATTGTTGGATTCTTCTCTAAACAAGGTTGTGTCTACTTTTCCTCTTATAAAACCATTAGTAATTAAGAAACTACCTAGTCTGTCTTACCAAGCACAAGGTGCTTGCTTAAGACCATACAAAGCCTTTTTGAGTTTAAAAATATGGTCTATAAGAGTTGGATCTTTAAAGCCAAGAGGTTGTTTAACATAAACTTCATGTTCAATGAATCCATTTAGGAAAGCACTTTTAACATCCATTTGAAAAAGCTTAATATTTTTATGAGCAAAAAAGGCAAGCATAATTCTAATAGCTTCTAACCTAGCTACAAGTGCAAAAGTTTTAGTAAAGTCAATACCTTCTTATTGATTGTACCCTTGAGCTACTAACCTTACTCTATTTCTTATTACTTTACCATTTTCATCAAGCTCGTTTCAAAATGCCCATCTTGTTTCAATAATGCTTTTATGCTTAGGTTGGAGAACAATAGTCTATACATCATCTCTAGTGAATTGATGTAGTTCTTCTTCCATGGCTATGATCCAACATCATCTGTGAGTGCTTCTTCTATAGTCTTTGGCTCTATTTCTGAAACAAAATCATATGATGTTGATTTCTGAAAGACAATCTGGTTTTAATACCTTTTATTAGTTCTCCAATAATTTGATCTTGTGGATGATATGTTACAAACTTCTAATCTTTGTGAGTTTGCTTGGTTTGATAGTTAATTTGTTGCTGTGGAGCATCTTCTAATGACTTTGCTTCGTCTATTCTTACAGGATCAAACGAACTTATTTGTAAATCTGCAAAATCATCTTCATCTTCAAGATCGAATAGTCTCCTATTAGGGGTTATTGCATCATTGAATTTAAAGTGAATAGATTCTTCAACAACAGAAATTTTAGAGTTAAAAGCTCTATATGCTTTTGATGTATCAGAATATCCTAAGAAGATACCTTTATCAACCTTAGAGTCGAACTTTCCAAGTTGATCTCTACTGTGAAGGATATAACACTCATATCCAAATAGATGAAAGTATGACATGTTGAGTCTTCTTCCTCTCCATAGTTCATAAGGAGTTTTATTATTAATGGTTTGCTAAATATTATATTTTGAATATAATATGCTATATGTACAGCTTCTGCCTAAGTGTTCTCAGTGAAGAGAAGTTGTGAAAAATACCATTCTTTTCACAAAAGAATTTAAACTCAGCATTATCAAATCTAGCTCTATGGTCACTTCTGATGGCAGTAATACAAAAACCTTATTCATGTTGAACACGTTAACATAATATTTCAAACACATTGAAAGACTCATGTTTGTGCAATAAGAAGTATACCAATGTATATCTAGAATAGTCATCTATAATAACAAATCTATATTTTTAACCACCAAGACTAAGAGTTTTTGTGGGACCAAACAAATCCATGTGCAATAATTCTAAAGGTCTAAAAGTGGAAACAACATTGTTAGATTTAAAAGATGTTTTAATTTATTTCCTTTTCTAACAAGCTTCGTAAAGAAGATGAGTTTTCCAAGAAATCTCAGGCAATCCTTTTACTAAATGTTTTTTATGCAATGTTGAAATATGTTTCAAGTTTACATGCCCAAGCTTTTTATGCCAAATCCATCCCTCATCTTCTTTGGACATTAAACATGTTACATTTTGTTTGTTTAAGTCCTCAAGTTCAATCTTATAAAGATTGTTGTGTCTTTTAGCAGTAAAAAGAATAGAATAATCACTACATTTGACTATGCATGAACCCTTGTTGAACGAGACGATGAACCCACTATTACAAAATTGACTTATGCTAGTAGGTTATACTTAAAGCCTTCAACATATAGTACATTATCAATAGTTGGAAGAGGTGGCTTACCCATTTTACTTATACCAAAGATATTTCCTTTTCCATTTCCTCTAAAGGAAACAGTTCCCTTATGTGGTTGTAGGTCTAGGAACATAAACTTTTCTCCTGTCATGTAACATGAGCATCCACTATCCAGGTACTAAAACGGACCTTTCCTTTTTCCTATTAAGGATATTTGCAATGGGAATGATTTGAGATTTTGGTACCCAAATACTCTTGGGTCCTTTTAGGTTAGTCCCAATGGTCTTATTTGACCTTGTTTTCTTTTGTGTTGACACCTTTAAGATGAGTATCCAGATTTACTACAAAAGTTGCAAAAGGTTGAATAAGACTTAAAAGATGATGGTTTAGAATTTTTTTCTTATCAAAACCTATGCCAGATTTATCAGATGGAGGTCTTCTGTGTTATAAAATCAGGTGTAATTTTAAAGAACCATCCACAAATTTGGCCAGATCTTGTTTACGACTAATGATTTCCTTCTTTAGTCTGTTAACTTCAAATGAAAGTATAGTCTTATCAGGATCTGAAGCTTGACTACTAGACAAGTTCTTCAGATCTTTCTTGAGTTTTTCATTTCTAACATAGCTTTATTGTATTTTTCTTTGCATTTCTTATGCTCAAGAGAGATCATGTGAGAATTTGCAAGAATAGTATCATAAGACATCTCTTCTTCATCATCAAACTCAGATTAACTATCTGATGAATTTGAATCAGACTCATGAGTAGAATTTCCCTCAGGAATTATTCATCTATATTTGTCATAAGACAGATGTTGGCTTTTTTCTTCGTCCAAGTTGCTATTACTGTTGTCCAAATCCTCCCATGTTGCTAGAAGATTCTTTTTCTTTTCTTTTCTTTGAGCTCCACCTCTTTTTCAGCTTAGGACATTTTGCCTTCATATGTCCAGGTTTCTTGTACTCAAAGCAAATGATTTCATTGCTTTCCTCTTGAGATGGCTTTTTAAACCTATTCTTCTTTCTTCTAGAGGATGCTTGAATCTTTCATTCTTTTTAAGCATCTTCTTGAACTTTTTGGTCATTAGAGAGATTTCATCATCCGTTGAGCAGGTCGAACTCTCATCAGAGCTTTCTAACTTGTCAAACTGAACTTTAAGAGCTATGTCTTTTGCCTTTTCTTCTGCCTTTTGACTAGTTTCACTAGTTTGCAATGCTATAGGGTCATTGCTTTTAATTTGGTCTGTTTTGAAAAGATGAACCTCATGGACTTTTAAAGCTCCTAGTAGCTCATCAAGAGTTAGAGTTTTCATGTCTTTGGCTTCCGTTATAACTATAACTTTAGGTTCCTACACCTTGGGAAGATTGTCCAAAATCTTAAGGTTGTTTTGGGCTTTGGTAAACCCAACACCAAGACTTTAAAAACCATTGATGATTGTTTGAAATCTTCCAAACATTTCGTCAATAGTTTTTGTTTCCTTCATAGTGAACATCTCATACTATTTTTGAAGAGTTGTAGCTCTTCTGAAATGAACATCTTCAGTACCTTCATGTATTAAGCAAATAGCATCCCACATTTCGTTTGTTGTTTTGTATCTGCAAAATTTGTTATATTCAGTTTTAGATAAAGCACAAATAATGATATACCTTGTCTTGGCATTTAGTTGGAGCATGTTGAAATCATCTTGATTGTATTGACTTTCAAGCTTTGTGATGATAAGATATCCATGAGTAATAATTCTCCAAATGTTGTAATGAGTGGATTTGATGTACATCTGCATTCTATCTTTCCAGTAGGCGTAATCTTTTCCTTGGAATGCTGGAGGCCTTAACAGGAAGGCTCCTTCAAGAATAAATTGTCCTTCAAGGTTTGCCATAATGATCTTTGTCCTCTAACACTTGTTAAAGTGCTAAGGAGAAACACAAGATGGGGAGGTTGAATTGTGTTTCTAAAAACCATTGCAAAACTTTTTTTAAAAACAAGTATCGTCTAATGAACAAACAAAATGTATAGTTCACTAAAACTGATTTCAAAAGAATTTCTTAAAGAAAAACAATTTCTTTTAAGAGATAAATGCTTTTAGAGAAACAAAGGAGAAATAAGATAGATAGAGACACCAAGTTTTATACTGGTTCGTCTTGCCCTAGAGACTACGTCCAGATCTTGGCACACCACTAAGTCCCATTATAACTTTAACAAAGTTACAAGTATTCTTTTATCCAAACCTCTTTAGGCTTATCCCAAGTAGTATTTCACTTCCTTCTTCAGGCAAACACCCAAGTATTCTTTGATACAAAACCTCTTCAGGCTTCCACCAATTTCACACAAAAATGGTTAAAGGGTAAGTGTTTATAGACTTGGTTGCATCTTATCAGACGAATATACACAGAAGCTTAAAAACTTGTCTAAGATACTTTTTACAAAGGTTTCTTTTACACTCAAGAGAGAGAGCTTAAGCACTTAGAGATTGAAAACAGATAATTCAGTTAGCATTTTAAATATGTTCTTGTTCGTGCAAGTCTTCTCTTCTATTTATAGTGCTTCTTTAAAAGTGTCCATTATCAGTACTTAAGAGACATCCTTTGTCTGTTGTTGAGAAAAGAAGAAAATGTCCATTAGATCATTAAATTATGCATTTAATGCTTTATGCCAACTGGTTACACTAATAAGATAAAGTAGTCTACTTATTTTGCCTTTCTCGTACTCAACCTGTTGCAATAGGCATGCTTTGCTTTTTAGTACTAGCAAGTACATTGATTAAAACCAAATTAAATTCTAATCATATTAATTTATACTCAAAAGTCAAAATATCACTCAAATTATAATTTTCATGTAAATAAATAACTAATAAATTAAAAATAACAAAAAATTATGATAAAAATACCAAAAAAGTAATCAATATTTACTAATTATTCAAATTTTAATTTTAATTAACATAAATAATATAAGAAATTAACATAAATTTGAACTAATTCATTCAAATGTATATTTTGATAGAGTATTATGAAATATATAATTTTTCTTCAAATTGTAAGATAGAAATTACCTTTTTAGTTGATAACAATATTAGGATTCATAGTTTTCAGACCTTTCAATCATTTTAAACATTAGCATCTTGTAATGGAGTTAAAATTAAAAATTAGTGCTAACTACAAAGTATAAATGTACCATTAAATATTAATTTTCATGTTAATTATATTTGATTGCAAATAGATTGATATATTGAATATTAAGTTTTATTAATTAGATTTATTTGGCTACATTAAGGGTGTTAGATTGATATTTATTGATGCATTGAACATATTTAGTTTCAAAATTTATTTAATAAAGACATTAATTATTACCTTCGTAATTTAATTCAATCAAATAGAAATTTTTTTATCATTCTACATGTGATTGTTTACTCTCTTTTTTTCTCTCTATTTTTCGGTTTTATTTGCTTTCCAACAGAAATTTTCCATAGAAAATGGCACGATTTTTAATTAAATATGCATCCTAATTGTTATATCTTTTAAAAATATTAATTAAAATAGTCAATACAAATATTAATAACGAATATAATTATCAATTTCATATAATTAATATGTATAAATATTTTTTTATTTAAGCAGTACCATTCAATTAACTAAATCCTAGAAGATATATCTAATCATTTAATTAACAATATTATGAGATTTTTTTTGACTTAAATGAAATTAAATTCTAATTAAAACGGTCCATACCAAAATATCACGATTAAATTATGGAGCTTATAATCACAAAGTATTAAATTAATAAATTAAAAATAACAAACAATTTTATGTAAATTCTTCAAATTTTGAAATTAATATTTATCAAATTTAATCTAATGCAAATTCAAATTTAAATACAAATGACTTGGATAATACCAAAATTTAAAATATATTTATACATTTTTAGATGACCAAAAAATACTTAAAATAGAATTTCATAGAAGAGAAATTCTACTGTACTAAAAAAACAACCTTGCTTAACTCCTGAGTCACAAACCAAGTGTTGTCGTTAGGATTAGTGTTTTTTCTCTAAAATTTATTTATTATACTAATAAATAAGATAATAGCATGTGATGAACACTAAATTTCTTCATTTTCCTTTCTAAACTAATTTTTACTTTTATTTTCATTTTTTAATAACTTCAATTTAAGTAATTCAATAGAGATATCAAATCAAATATCGATTTGAATTAATTTATAAATTATTAGTTATATTATTAAAATTAGTTGAATCAAATCAAATCAAAATAAATCATACCTACAATATCACTCAATCATTCTATTATTATTATTAATTATTATTATTATTATTAACAACAACAAGAATAATAGTAACAATTATTATTATTATTATTATTATTATTATTATTACTACTACTACTACTACTACTACTACTACTACTACTATTATCGTTATTATTGTTATTGTTGTTGTTGTTATTGTTATTGTAAGAAACACTTAAATATTTTTTCTTAGATGTTTTTGGTACTATTTTTTGGTGTGAATAATTCACATATCAATATGATTTTTTTTAACTCAACTTATTTTTAAATATCTTTCTCATTAACTTAAAGTTTAGAATTTTATAAACCTTTATCATTTTATATTATTATTATTATTATTATTATTATTCTTTAAGATAGACTTATATCTCTTCATATTATTTTTAATATGCTTTTTATTTTTTTATCTTGTGCATCATAATTAATTACAATGATTCTATTCTTCCAAAAGAATTGTCCCTTTTTAAAATTATTTTATATTAATTTGATTATTAGAAAGTCAAATCCATAAATGAATAATATTTTGATTTCAATCAATTAAATCATATTCTAATTAGAATGTGTCATAAAAAAAATATCACAATTTAATTGTAAAGTTAATTATATAAAAAAGTAATAAACTAATAACTAATAAATTAAAAGTAATAAATAAATTTTTAATTGATATTTATCAATTTTAATCTAATTCAAATTCAAATCAAAATTGGCTAGAATAATACAAAAAATTTAAAAATAACGTTAATATTAAATTAAATTATGGCTAAATTACACAAATGTATAATGTGATAGCATTACACACTCAAATATATGTATATATGTATGTAGGTATGTATGTATGTAACCTTTCTACCTATTCAAAAAGGACACTAAGACATGAACATGTGATTTTGCAGTTAATGCATTCAAATTGATACTTAAAATCAAATTAATTTATGCTTAAAATCTCATGCGAAATGTAAAGTTTATAAAAATAAAGTAATAAATTAATAAATTTAAAATAATAAATAAATCGAATGTAAATTATCTAAATTTTTATATAATAAATATTTATTACTTTTAATTAAATATAAATCTACCAATGTAAACCATGTTGTATCTCAAAAAATTAATTTTTTTCTATATAGAATAATTTATTTTTTTGTTATTTTTCATTATTTTAATTTTAAGAATTTTAGAATCATCACATCAAATTTTGACATTTATATATTATTATTGTTACTATTTTGGATCATGTAATATTATAATTCATAAATACAAAATTAAATTAAATTAAACTTAAAAACCATGAAAAAATAATACTTAATCGATAAGTACCTACAAACTTTAACTCATTTTTTTTTTATCTCTTGATTGGTTAGAAAAATCATTTGTTTTTTATTCTTCTTTGGAAGATAGTGATGATTTAAATTCACATGCAATCTTCCTACACAAGCTTATTGAAAAAAGGTTAATTGTTAATTAAAAGTGTGTTTTGTACAACTATTTAGGATATATACATACATATATATATATATATACACACACACACATCGGGAGCAACTCCTGTGAAAACACTTGTTTATGTGAGAACATGAGAACAATTAATAACAAACCTTAGATTAAGATTAAAAATAATAAACTGCTGGGATTAAAACCTATTAAAAATACATCTTATGAGACCACCAATGTCGATGTCTATTAACTCCTTGGCAATACTACAGCAATAAACACAGATTTCACTATCCTAAACAATCGTAACTGAAAATTAGATTTGATTGCAAGAATGTAAATTGAGATAACTTAACCAACCGCGCGCATGGATGTATCATAGTAGTATTTTATAACTGTTACTTACTTGAAGAGTGTCTTTTTATATTTGATTCATATATATTACAAAATTAAACTTAAAAAATTATGTTTGATATATAAAAGAATTAAACATATTTTTTTACAATAAATTAAGAAAAATAAATATATTAAAAGGCTTATTTTTTTGTCTAATTTAAATATAAGTTTATGAATATCTAAACATTTGGCATTACTGCTATTTGTTAAAAATAAAAAATTATACATATTTTTATCTGAATATATAATTTAAACAAAAAAACTAATAAAAAAGAAAAACAAAAATATGATTAACAGTTTCATTTATATTAATCAAAAGTAAATATAAACATAAAATTTTAAATGATAATTTATTTTAGAAAAATAAATTGATTTATGGTCATGACAAATAATTTTGCTAGCTTGTACTGTTTTAGTCTGCTTTGTTTTACAATACTTGCAATCATAGAACTCCTTTATAATAAAACAATAAAAATAACTATATGTTGATTTCACAAAAAAAATATGTCACTCGTTGCACATTATTCTTTCGAACAGAAATTATTTAGATTAATATCAATTTCAAATAATTATTAAAGTATTCTACCAAAAAAAATATTAAAGTATTCACTCAAGTTGTCACAATTAGTTTGGTTTTGACTATTCAAAGTTGTCCTTTTCTGTTGTTTTGTTAGTTGGAGACTTTGGAAGTCGTCGTCGTCTTTTAATTTTTATTTGTTTTTGTAAGTTTTGGTCACTACGGGATATTATATATATGGCTATTGGCAGTGCTAAACTTAAAGGTATCAATCTAATTCTAATATTGAGTGCATTTGATCAATCACTTTGCCTTTGTGATGATAACCACCACAATGTCAATGATGAACCCAGTTAGTTTCAAATTCATACTAGCCATAATATTTATGGCGTGTTTGGTGTTGCAGGTTGTTTGTGGTGAGCAGGAAATACGGTGCATACAAAGGGAGAGGGAAGCACTCCTCCAATTCAAGGCTGCCCTTCTGGATCGCGATGCCATGCTATCTTCTTGGACCACTGCAGATTGTTGCCAATGGAAAGGTATTCGCTGCAGCAACCTCACTGGCCATATTCTAATGCTCGACCTTCACAGTGAGTTTCATGTTGAATATGAAATCGTCTCACACCGTTATATCAGCGGAGAGATCCACAAATCGTTGATGGAGTTGCAACAATTAAAGTATTTGAACCTCAGTTCGAATTCTTTTCCCGGAGGAATCCCAGAGTTTCTTGGTTCTCTAAGCAACTTGAGATACCTTGATCTGTCATCATGTGGTTTTATTGGAAAAATTCCAACTCAGTTTGGGTCTCTTTCTCATTTGAAATACTTAAATCTTGCTGGGAATTCTCTGGAGGGTTCAATCCCTCGTCAACTTGGAGACCTCTCCAAGTTGCAATATCTCGATCTCAGCAGCAATTCTTTTGAAGGAAATATACCGTCCCAACTTGGGAACCTTTCAAATTTGCAGAAGCTTTATCTTGGAGGATATTATGATTCTCTCAAAATTGATGATGAGAATCACGCTGGAGATAAGTGGCTGTCTAATCTCATTTCTTTAACCCATCTTTACTTGGAGTATATATCGAATTTTAACAGATCCCGTAGCTGGCTGCAAATGATTGCCAAGCTACCGAAACTAAGAGAACTAAGTTTAATTGAATGTGGCCTTTCCGATCATTCTATCCTTTCATTAAGGCCTTCTAAATTCAATTCTTCTACTTCCCTTTCGGTCTTTGATCTATCTTGGAACACCTTCACGTCATCAATGATATTCCAGCGGCTGTCAAACATCACTTCCAACCTTGTTGAGCTTGACCTTAGTGGTAACCTCTTGGAGAGTTCCGCATCAAATCATTTTGGCGTGGTAATGAATTCGCTTGGGCGCCTTGACCTCTCCTATAATAATTTCAAAGGTGAGGCTTTGAAATCCTTCATGAATATATGCACCTTACGTTCTTTAAACATGCATAGAAACAATTTGACTGAAGACCTTCCATCAATTCTTCATAATCTGTCTAATGGTTGTGTTAGATACTCACTACAAGATTTGGATCTGACGAATAACCAAATCACTGGCTCTTTGCCTGACCTTTTGATATTCTCATCTTTAAAAACATTGGCTCTTGATGGAAATCAATTAAGTGGAAAGATATCTGAAGGCATCAGATTGCCGTCTAAGTTGGAGCTTTTGTCAGTTGGCTCAAACTCTTTAGAAGGTGGTGTTCCAAAGTCATTTGGGAGCACATGTACTTTGGAGTCATTGGATCTCTCTGATAACAAGTTCAGTGAAGAACTGACAGTGATATTTAATCACTTGTCTGGGTGTTCTAGATATTCATTGCGAGAATTGAATCTAGGTCAAAATAAATTCAATGGCATACTTCCTGACTTCTCAATGTTTTTGAAGTTGGAAATATTGGATCCATCAAGGAATCAATTAAAGGGTGGAGTTCCAAAATCATTTCAAAATGCAAGTATTTTGCGCTCATTGGACCTATCTAATAACAGTTTGAGTGAAAACCTTCCAATGATAATCCATCACTTGTCTAGATATGCTAGATACTCGTTGCAAGAATTAGATCTGAGCATGAATCAAATCAACGGCACTCTGCCCAACCTCCTCTCAATGTTCCCATCTTTAAAAAGATTACACCTTTCCGGTAACAAACTAAATGGGACAATTTCTGAAGATCTTCGATTTCCAACTGAACTGGAGGAACTAGATTTGATGTTAAACTCTTTGAAGGTGTGATAACTGATTCCCATTTTACTAGTATGTCAAGCTAAAGACATTGGTGTTATCTGATAACTCATTGACTTTGAAATTTAGCAAAACTGGGTCCCATCTTTTCAATTGGATTATATAGGATTGAGATCTTGCAAATTAGGTCCAACATTTCCCAAATGGTTGCAGACACAAAATGACTTCGGCATTCTTGACATTTCAAATGCTGGAATATCAGACATTGTTCCAAAATGGTTCTGGGCTAAATTAACCGTGCAAAAGCTGGTTGACATCGATATTTCATACAACAATCTACAAGGTATGATTCCAAATTTTCCTCTAAAAAATATTCAATCTTCCTTATCTCTTGGATCGAATCAATTTGAAGGCCCTATTCCACCATTTCTACGAGGTTTCATTTTTCTTGATTTATCCAAAAATAAATTCTCAGATTCTCTTTCGTTTTTATGTGCCAGCGGTATAGTTGAAACTTTATACCAATTAGACCTTTCAAATAATCAATTATCAGGACAAATTCCAGATTGTTGGAGCCATTTCAAGTCATTAGCTTATTTAAATTTGAGTCACAACAAATTTTCAGGAAGGATTCCTACTACAATGGGATCACTTCTTGAACTTCAAATATTGCTATTGAGAAGCAATAACTTAACAGGTGAGATCCCTTTCTCCTTGAGGAATTGCACAAAGTTAGTGATGTTAGATATGACAGAAAATAGATTATCAGGACCTATCCCTGCTTGGATTGGAAGCAAATTACAAGAGTTGCAAATTTTAAGTTTAGGAGGGAATCATTTCTATGGAAGTTTACCATTACAAATTTGTTATCTAAAAAGCATTCAGCTTTTGGATTTGTCACTAAACAATTTATCTGGGAAAATTCCTAAATGTATAAAAAAATTTACTTCAATGGCTCAAAAGACTTCTTCAAGAGATTATCGACGTCACTGGTATTTTGTTAACACCGCTGGTTACAAAAGCAATCACTCCTACGATTTGAATGTATTCTTGATGTGGAAAGGATCAGAACAAATGTTCACGGATAATGGGTTATCACTTTTAAAAAGCATTGATCTCTCAAGCAATCACTTTTCAGAAGATATTCCAATAGAAATAGAGAATTTATTTGGATTGGTTTCATTGAATTTATCAAGAAACAATTTGACAGGGGAAATTCCTTCAAATATTGGAAGGCTAACATCACTTGACTCTCTTGATTTGTCAAGAAACCAATTTGTTGGTTCGATTCCTTTGAGTCTTACTCAAATTGATCGACTCGCCGTGTTAGATTTGTCACATAACCATCTATCTGCAGAAATTCCAACCGGCACACAATTACAGAGTTTCAATGCCTCAAGTTATGAAGATAATCTTGATCTTTGTGGACCGCCACTTAAAAAATTGTGTATTGATGGGGAGCCAGCACAAGAACCAATTGTTAAACTTCATGAGGATGATTATTTGACTTTTACTCGTGAATTTTACCTGAGTATGGCAATTGGATTTGTTATAAGCTTTTGGGGGGTGTTTGGCTCAATCTTAATAAAGCGGTCTTGGCAACATGCTTATTTCAAGTTCTAAAGCCATTTCTTAGACGCTATTTATTTCATGGTAGCAAGGAAAGCTTTCAACTGGTGGCACAGAAGATAGCTGGTAATAATATTTTAGCCTTCCTATATATACTTGATTTTCCTTTATATGATAAATAGCACTCACAAACCTCGGTTTACAATCACACAACACAAACTTACTTTACAGCCACACTGTAAACATGTAGTCCATTTTTGTCTTTTTAAAAAGACTAGAACATATATCTTTGAATAAACTATTTTTAACAAAAGATGAACCTGCATAATTTTATTGCATTTCCGAAATCTTGAATAAATTGTTTATAAAATACTAATTTGTAATTAAATATTCAATAAATGATAGGATGACATTAATTGTGATATAGTAAGATGAATTTTAAAACATTGTTGTTGTAAATTTTCATATTTTTTTTAACTCTCTTTTGATATAGTCAAATTTATCAATCATATAATCAGATTATCGTTGTCTGATAGAATGATTTTTGAAAAAGCACAAGACACACTAAAAGATTCTAATAGACATACATGATGGTTCTTACTAATATTTACTAATATTAATAAATCATAATGATGGTTATTGATTATCATATTATTTTCTAATTAGTTAAAACAAAAAATAAATAATTAATAATTGCGTCAAATTTTAATATGAGGTCCATTTTATATTATTTATCTTTTAAAATAATGCACATTTCTTTAGAAAAATCAATTACACAAAATAATGTGATAAAATAATTTTATTTGACAAAAATATCTTTATTGGAAGAGTTGGAATGTAGTTGCGAATTTATTTAAATAAGATACCAATAAACGAGAATATTACTAAAAGATAATAATTAATGCTTTGTGGGTTTTCTAAAATAATAATTGTTTTTAGACAAACTAATTAAAACACTCAACTTGATGTATATGATATGTGAGACGGGGAGTACATCTTAGTGTGGCAGGTTGTCTATGGTGAGTCCATGGACACCCAATAAGTGAAAATAGAAAAAATTATAAGGAAAGAAAGTATTTATCATATTGGAAATACAAAAATATTTCTTTTTTACCTTTTTTTAAATGTAATGTAAAGTATTTAATGGGCTGTAATAATATCACACTATGTGCCTATGTACACACAATAAAACAATAGAAAATCTTTAGAATAAAACTTCTTTTATGTCTTTTCTTTTTTTTTCATCATCTCTGATTTTCGCTGTCTCAAAATCGTTTTGCATCATTCTCATAAGCTTTTTTGTTTAGACATTCCGATCTTTGTGTTATGGGTGATAGATATAATTAATTTTATTAATATATTTTTGTAGAGAATTATACATATATTAGAGGAAAGATCACCAATCTAAATCTTGATATTTTATTATCTCAATTTGTCTTTTAAAATGACCACAAATCATCTTCTGTGATTTTGTTAATCACATAAGGTAATTATTTTTTGATAAATGATTTTCTTAAAAAATATATAATAATTTGAAATAGTTTAATTAGTATTCACTTCAATGTATATATAGGAGTTTTTACCTGCGGTCCAATCATTAATGTTAATATATTGAATTTTATTTATTATCATGTCATTTCGGATTAGTTAAAATAAATGTAAAAAATAATAATTGTAACAAAATTTGAGTAGATTATAATTTTTTTTACACCAACATTTCATATTAAATAAATTAAAATACTTTTACCTTATTTCAGATCGCAAAATAATAACTACGTACTAATAACGTTTATTTTTTTCTTTCTATTTGATATGTCTTTTTCCTCCTTGTAAGTTATTAAGTGTCAAATAGAGCATAAGTTTGAGGTAGTTTTTCCATCTCATTTTCTACTCTTTTAGTTGTCAATCTTTGTAATTTTCTTAGGATTTCAGTTTTTTTCCATTATTTTTTTATTATTTCTATTTTGGGACAAATTTTGAAGGATTTTTTAATTTTTGGTTGAAAATTCTGGATTCTAGGCGCCTACGTGCCAACTTGATGTGGAAAAATGCAATTTTTGCTCAAGATTGAAAGGGTTGTGAGGGCAGTAGAAAGGACATCAAAGAATAGGAGCAAAGAATCACTTTTGAAGGGGAATCACTCACTTGGGTTTGGAGAAAGAGAATTGAGGAAGGCTTCTAGATTTATTTTCCTTAAAGTGGATGGCTAAAGGATCTTCTTTCTTGTATATTTTGATTTTGTAATGGATTGCTGAGCTTCTTTGGGCTAAGGCTTGAGGGAGCCAATTGGGATTTGTGATGTAGCTTATTTTCCTTTTTCCAAGCATTTTGTTCATAGTCCAGCCTTTAAATCTAAACTTGTGTTTTGCATGAAGTTGTTACTCATACAATGGTTTGACGAATCTCAACATTGGAAAATGACATGTTTGGTGATTACTTCTTGATTTTTGAGCCATGCTCTTCGATTATGTAGAAATAGAAAACAATTGGATGTGTGATCTACTATATCTTTGTTCCTTTTTAGCTTAGTCTAATATGATTTCATTTACGGAATTAATTAAGTTGTATGAGATTAAGAGGTTCATATGTCAAGGAATTGAATGTAAACTACTTTAGCAAAAATGGATCTTAAACTTGAGCTAAGTTGTTTGGATTAGGTTGTATGAGCAAAGTTGTTGAGTCTAGATTCAGTAGATTGTGGGTTTGTTCTGTTGTTGAGGGTTGGGTCAACATCCTATTCTTGTTTTAGATATGTGAGACTTTTTTGCGTTAATTTATTTCTTTTCTTTGTTAATGTACCTATGTTTGTGTTCATGCCAATAATACTCTTTTAATGCCATTCTCCTATTCATGATGCCACTATTGCCTGAGAAATATGAAGAGTAGGTTCCTGCCAATAATACTCTTTTAATGCCATCCTCCGAGAAGGTAATGATTGTGACCAAGAAGCTTTAGGCAGAGTTTAATGTTTAGATTCGAGCCAGATACCAATAGAATATTAAAAAGTGATTGAAATATACATCATTAACTTTTTACAAGTCTCTTGTTAACAACAGGTGATTGTAATTCTTGGTATGTTAATTTTCTGAGTCATTTATTTTCAACTGTCTTCCTTTCTACATAGTTTGAGGAATAGACCTCCCCCTAGTCCTTACTTATTATCAGTTATCTTGGATTCTTTATTAGTAGCTCTTACATGTTAAAAGCATAAATCTTTTTATTGTATTAGTATTTGCCAAGTTCAATATGCCTTCTATTTGTTTGCCTTGCTTTTCGCTTGCCTAGTTCCATGACCATTTACTTTCGTGGTGTACAACACTTTCCAATTTGGAAATGAAATAACTAAATAAAATCTGATTATACCATTATTTGAAAAAGAAAGAAAATTCCAGATATATTTTTAAGTTACAAAAACTAAAAATTAATTTATATTAAAAAGTACAAAATGTAATGTAAAAACATCAGTTTACCCATCAACTTTAAGGGCAAACTAATAGTCTTGTAACCATATGACAATTTAAGCTTTGCCAAATTTGAAGGCTTAAGGTCTTAGGTAGCTTGTTATTCCATTATCATCTTCAAAATTGTTAATTTTCTTTCAGGATTTCCCTTTCTTTATCAAAGCTTTCATCGAGATATTTCAGCTTAAAGATGAATTAGCCGTATTATGCAATCCAAAGACAATTCATATAAATGATTGAGCCGAACTGTATGAGCAGTACAGCTGCACGATCAATTTACAAAATTCTAATGTCTGAAAATTCTGATCATATATAATACAGCATACCTAAAAGGATTGGTGTAAAATATTCCTACTTCCTACAAAGCCATTGCATCTTCCAAAACCGTGCATGACAGAATATAAATCCCCCAAAACTGGTGGACATTTGTTTGTAGAAAACCCAAACAAAAACCGAGAACTCTTTCCTAAACATAACGCATGATGATCTACACATCCTTTAGAGAATAGATGTGTGAGCCAGGACTAGTTCTTTTCTGGGAATCTTAAGATCTCTATGACATTTGGCATATAGTGAGACATTTGGGCATGCTTTAAGTTCAACATCTCTGGTGAATGACTCCTTCCTTCCTTAAAATGTATCATTGAGGATGAATGGTGACAAATCCAAAATAAAAGTAGCATTCCACAATCTAAAGGAAGTAAGTGAGCTGTTGTTTCTTCCTCGAACCTCCTTCTCCATACAAATCATTCCACTGCTTCAACTCATTCATTACGGATCCTTCTGATGCAAAACTTGCAGCGACCTGCATTTAATCAGATATCTCTGAGTTCATGTACATGGGAAAAAATATTCTACTGGAAATAACACACTTTCCTTCTTCCACTAGTGTGACATTATTAGTTTGAAATCCTTAGTACATGCATGAGTTAATGATTTAAGCAAAAACAAAAATGGATCACATGACCCTAGTGCCAGATATCTATCATCATATTCCATTGAACCACTGTCTTGAATGCCTTGATTTTAACAAATCCACTTTTAAATACTTTATGTAGTATTGTACAGACGCCCAAATCAATGTACTCCATAGCCATTTGAATGAAAAATTTTCAGTTCATCCTACCTGACTCTTAGCCTGTCTCATGTCTTCCATGTTTAAAGGCCTCAGGGTAATTTCTTGGTCTTCCTTATCTTTATTGTTTGAAGCATCTTCAGAGCTTTGGCCCTCTGCTTCTCTTTTCTTCTTCTCCTAAAATATGATGCAATTGATATTTAATTAGATCTTCAGTTCATACCAAAGTTTGCATGGATAGTGATGTTAAACTGTAACATAGTAGTTGTTTAATAACTACCATTCCCTTCATTCTCTCCTGCTGTATGAGCTCCCTAACAGGTCGATAAGCCGCAGTGATGCACAAATTCTGTTCACAGAAATGAACTTCAACAGATTTTCAACCCAAAAAAAAAAAAAAATAGTAAATCACTACCAAAATTCACCTTAAGATCACTTCCAGTATATCCTTCTGTCATGGTTGCCAGCTCTTTGAAGTCTAAGTTCTCATGTTTTTCTTTAGCCAGAAGGGTCTTCAAGATCATTTCCCTGTTCTCAGCAGATGGAAGACCAACCAGGATCCTGCTCAACAACAAAAAGGTAAAGAGATGTCATTCACAAATTACAAGAGCAATAATAATTGAACTGAAAAGCAATGAATATTGTCATTGCACAGTTGAAAACAACACTCAACTTTATTGTATTCATAAAAAATATCTGATAAGACTCAATTTGAGAACAATTTAAATGCCAAAGAGGCAGAAATTGTTTCTAAAAGAGTTGAGACAAAAGCTACAAAAAGATCTATCTTCTAAGGGAGTCAGTCATATGGTATTGTTAGCTACATAGAAAGCAAGAATGGACACCTCAAAAGGAAAACTAAGGCACCATTTGGTTTGAGAAAATATTTTCTATTTTTATTTTTTGTTTTCACTTTTAATTACAAAAATATCACCGTGTTTTTAATTTGTTTTCTATTTTCTAATATTTATTTAGGAAACAATGAAAACAACATTTTATTATTTTCACTCTTCTTTATACAAACTTTTGAAAACAAGAAACAAAATAAAAACAAGGTGGTCCTTTTGTAATTAAAAGTGATAACAAAAAATATTCTTAAACCAAATAGCCTCTAAACTACATAAATGTAAGTTCAAAAATATTGAGATGTCATGTTTCTTTTTCTATAAGAAATTGATGAAAGACCACTTGTCATGAATTTTCTTGTTTTCTTTATGGTCACGCAGGGGTTCATCATACAGGATGAAGAAAATGCAGTCTTTGTTCCAATGGCAAAAATGTTGTGGCTGATCAGAAGCAAGCTCGACATGATCATGCAAACAATAAGACAAAGGTGGGGTCCTACCTGCGCTCAAACCGTCTTATGATAGCTTCATCAAGGTCAAATGGCCTGTTGGTTGCAGCAAGAACCAAAATTTGCTCATTAGGTCCTGTTAATAGCCCATCCCAGTGTGTCATGAATTCATTTTTAATCTTCCTCATGGCCTCATGCTCTCCTACTCTAGTCCTCTGTCCAAGCATGCTGTCAACCTCATCAACAAAGATAATTGTTGGGGCAACCTTAGCTGCCAGTGTGAACAGAGCTCGAACATTCTTTTCATCTTCTCCAAACCATTTTGATGTGATGGTGGACATTGAGACATTAATGAAACTTGCACCAGCTTCATTTGCAATTGCCTTTGCTAGCATTGTTTTTCCAGTACCAGGAGGCCCAAAAAGCAATATACCTCTACATGGCTTTAGAAGCCCACCTTTGAAGAGGTCTGGCCTTCTAAGGGGAAGCATTACCAGCTCTTGAAGTGATTCTTTGATCTCATCCAATGCACCAATATCTGCAAATGTAACCCCTATCTCATTTGCAGGGATAACCTCTGGTCTTATGCGCTTCTCAAACTCGTTGTCAGGAACTTCCTGCAAGCAAGCAAGCAATTAGTATATAGTAACACAAAAAGGGTGTGTGTGTGTTGGGGGGATGGGGGAAGAGAAACTACCCTTATAGTGTATCAATTATACATGTTTGAAACCAGCAAATTTGTAAGCTGATCGAAGTACAGTACAAGGATCCTATTCATTTATTGTTTCTTTTTTTCCATTACTACATGGGTAGGATTTGATAAGCAGGTAAGAAGCATTTTATAGTCTTAGGTGGTGAGAAAATTGTTCTTACTGCTTTTGCAGGTGTAGGATTTTCACCATCTTTCTTTGTTACTGGGATGGATTTCTCTGTCGCACTCTTGTTTTCGGGTGCTTGGTTGTCACACTTCACTTCATTCTTTGCACCAGTAATATCTTCTCCAGCATTTTCCTAATGTTACAAAAGACACCAATAAATAAAAAATGAATATATATATATATAATGATAGGCACACTTCATCATTCTTTTTTCCTAAGCTTTTCCACTAGTCTTGTGCTGATAAATAGATGTAAACAAGCATACCTTGTTAGATTCATTAGTCTTCAGATTCCCACTACTCTTGCCTCCTGGAACAGACTCAATCCACGGGACAAACTGTGCACATCCAAGATCAGTAACTAGAAAATCTTGTCATGTAATCAATAGCTTACACAATCATTGGACTAGATATTTACCTATTGGCTGATATAACTAGCTTTCCATTTCGGTATTCCGGATCCTTGGTATTCATCAAATGGTAAGATATTGCAGATACTACAATTTCTTCAATAGAACTGCTGAGTAAGATAGTGTCTACAAGGCAGATTGAATTCAAGTCATCACAGTCAATGTCATTTGCTGCTAGTACTTCAGCAATGTGGTTTCTGTTATCTTGGAACTGAATATCTTTCATGTCCTCTTCCAGTTGGCCTTTCCAACTGCCAATGAGTTTCATCTTCAGGAGCTTTGATGTCAATGTTGTAGGGGAATAGCGCAGTGAGTCTTTCATCAACTTCTTTGCAATCATCTTTTGATTCTAATATCTGGGAACCAAGTATCAACACCGAGCCTGACAGTTTCTTTATCATTTTTTGTAATAAATTATATAACCTTGGTGATTGGACAACTAGCTTGTCAACACCCCTGACGTATAAAATGATGGAACTAGTTTCTGTGATAGAAACCAAAAGCTGCAAAAATTACAATGATCTTGTTATTAGTGTAAAAACTCTATTTGAAGATAGCCATGTGACAAATTCATTATACTTGTGTAAATGTTGCCAACAAAGGTTGTCATTAGATACAATTTAAATATGAACTTATAAAATAAGTTTTCAGTAATTAAATCACCTTGTAAAGTGACTGCACAAAGAGCTTTTCATCAAAACAGAAGCTACTTGTGTGCTTTAAAGGAGCTGAAAACATAATTCAAAGAAGTGAGCAAAATGTTGGAGGAGAACGTTGATATTTCATGCATTAGTGACAACAAGACAAAGCTTCAAGCATTTAGCTACATGAATTTACCATAGTTGTAACAAGAAGAAATTTATAGAGAAGACTATTTTCCTCCTAGAGTTTGTAGAATAATCATAAACTCATAATATGGATTTCCATGTATCAGATTAGTTCTTGTTAACACTAGTAACTAGTTCAAAACTTCTATAAGCATCCTTGGGAGTAGTATCTACACCCTTCATCTTCACGGATGAACTAACAGATTGACAGGTTGGTTTACTATTTTGGCTTATGGGAGAAGTGTATTTCATTTTTCCTTCTTATTTTTTTCTCCTATAAGTACTTATGGAGAAGCTTATCCAAATAAGACCTTAAAGTAATATGTTGAAAAGAAGCTTACAGGGTACACAACAGAATTAAAAGTAGATGTTCAAATTAATCTTTGAGTTGGATGAGCAACCCCAAACTTGCTTAATAAGGTAACCTATAGTTCTAAAGTATAACCTGGAAATGTTGGACCACACTGGGAAGCAGTGCTACTTATATCAGATGCAGCGGAGGCGTTCCTCCTAAGCTTTGGAGGATTCGAACTTTCAGCAGCACTGCTTTGTTGACGCAGAATTCCTTCGAAAGAAATTATCAATCAAAATCAAATGAATTAATAGTTCCATATATTAAGTTAGCGACATATACATAAAGGTCAATAAGCGTATTAATCAATAGAAATTCTAGAAAAATGAGAAGAGATAATATGGAGTCTTCACAACCATTTGCAATGTCAAGAGTGTGATCACTGTCTGTGATACTAACATTAAAAACAAAACTTATTACCAGATGTCAAAGCAATACATACATTATTAAATATTTCATATCTTGAAGTCTTCAACAACCAAACTCTATAACAGGTAATTATAGAATAAGAATTTTCATAATGTAAAAGTTGACGGTTTTTTCCTCTAGTACCTCTTGTTTCTCCTGTTGAAGGAAGCATTGAAAAGGAACCAAACAAACCAGACATTCGCTCCAAAGTCACCTCGGATATTGACCTTTTGAAAGACTACGTAAACAGAAGCAAATAAGTCATGAAAATATCACTGTGAACTAGCAATTAAATGATTTCATTGTTCTTTTTTAAAGTAAATATGAAATGAAGCTAACAAATTGCAATTTCATCATGTCGAGAATGACATAGAATGGAGCAGAGTAAACTTACTGGTTCTTTTCTAGGACATCCAAATTTGCTCTGCAACTGTACAAGGGAAAACTTAAAAGATAAGAATATATGTAAATGACCAGTTAAAGCATATAAAATGGGAAGCCATGAAAAGTTACCTTCACAGAGAAGTCAGTAATATCTAACAACAGCAACTTTGATTCAAAGTCATGTGCTAAAGCTTTGGCAAGCATTTGCTGGTAAAGTTCTTCAAAATTTAGAAATGAATAGTATCAGTCAAACCAACTTGAAATTAAAAAAGGTTTCTGCAGGGCATGGCTAAATTCTTGCCTAGTATACCTGCTGGACCAGATAGAAAAATAGCCCTGCTTGCTGGTGAGAGGTTCCTGGTGTGCTTGGAAAAGTGAAGATGTTTTAAATGAACATATGCAGCACTTGTCAACAAAACTCGAGTTCTTTCGCTGTCATTGTCACATTATATGCATACATAAGTTATGGTGCTATCAGGAAAAGAAAAAAAGAAATATTGTTCATAACTTATATATGAATAAGGAAAAAAAGGTATTAATATCAACTTCCTCCTTGGTTAGATCAAATCCACCTGTGACAGGACATGAGCTCCATATATAGAGATCCACGTTAAATATAGACAATATGTAGGGAAACAATACGTTTATAAAACTTGCTTTTTCCTTGAACTCATTTAGAAACTAGAGCATGATGGCTGATTTAACGTAGCATGTAATTGTTGGAATATAAAATCAAAAAGCAAGAAGCTAGAATTTGAATTCAGTTAAATCCAAGATGCACAATTAACGATAGAAAGAATTTATTTTCAATCCTGTAGTAGTTAACATCAATACCATATTCCTATATCTAAAATTTCCTTAATAGTAGTTATATACCAACTTACTGACCTATGAACTAGAGAATATAAGTACAGAAAAAAATATGGAAGAACTCAGTTGCTGTTGTACAGACTGCATGAGCATCTAGGTATCCAGAATTTTCAAAGATTATGGAATTACATAACATTTTTTTTTTTTTTCATTTTTGGTACATCAAGGAGTTTTTAGAGAGTGTGCCTTTGCATCATAGAGGTCATGAGTTGTAGTTGCAGAAACAACCTCAGACCTCACTCCAAGGCTGTTTACATCTGACCCTCCTAAACCCCACAATTGTGAGAGTCTTGTGCACTTGGCCACCCTTTCACATCAAGGGGTTGTTACCACAACTTGAATTAGAGCCTCAATGATAGTAGTTTTTCAGGGAACAGAAGTGTGATCTTTTAATGTCAGCTGGTATTAATTATTTGAATTTGTGCAGATTTATTGTGATCACGGTTTATATGCTCTGAATCAGAGTGAAACCACTAATTTGAAGCAGACAAGAAGCATAGAAAAGTACAAACAAAAATTGTCCCATCATCTATGAAGAGGGTGAAACTCTAATCTGAAATATAGTGCTATGTTTAACCACAACACTAATATGAACGATAACAAATCTACAATAAGTGCAAGTGCACATAATAAGCACTAGGTATCACATTGTATATCCAAATAAGCTATCATTAATTACAAAAAGTACAAATTAAAAGTATGCAATAAGATTCAATCTTTTATCTATTTCAGAGAAACTGCACACATTTATGAGGAAAGTTACATCACTCATATCCTGCGGCTTCCCTGTTTCTGATCCAACATATACTCAAAATGCAACAATTTACTTTTAAAAACCAAAGAAACCTACGCCAAGGGAAAATCTAAGGAAGTTTGGGGTTAACAAAGAAGAAAAGGCGAACTCAACAACAAACAAAGAAAACCTCAAAGATATAAGGAGATCAAATCCATCATAGAATCCCCATAGAGAGTGTCAAATTTATATCTAGCAGAAGATTCATAGCAGATTGCCATGAAATTTACAAGTCAAACTGAGAGAGATCCATGTCTAAAACACCTTTGACACCCAAGTTTATCATAATACACTATCATAAATTCAAACATAGCCCCCTCCCCCCCCATAAAAACAAAAATGCTGACAATGCTTAAACATCATTCTGTGGGGTCAAAATGGTAACAAAAACATAGACATCAACAACACCATGTTTCAGTCATACTATACACTATATTCCAATGAAATCTCAAAATCACCTTAAGTAATAAGGAAACTCCTCAAATGTAACCTTGCTGTTCCTTCCTTCAACCACCAGTTTCTTGAGCTCCTGCACAATCTGCTCCACAGAAAGCTCATCAGAGTCACGATTCCCGCCAACCCATTTCTGCCCTGAACTCAACCCAAGCCCCACACCCAACCCAACCCCAACACTCAGTGCTGACAACAGAACGTGCTTCTGCTCCATCACGACCCTGAATCCAAGTTTGGTCCTTTAAGACCCCAGAAGCGATTTCTCACCAAAGGGTATCAGGATTGCTAAGCAAAGTAGGTGATGAATGATGATTCGGAAAAATGGGTACCCCGGTTATTGTGGACGACAAGAACAACAACAGCAACAACAACAACTAAAAAAAAAAAAAACTTAACAACCTATGTAAATGAGGCTCCGAAGACAACGTTGGTCTAAAGGATTTTGACAAGGCAATGACTCGCTCTGTGTGTGTCCCTCCTCAATGCCTATATATAGCATGGCATAACTAATGGACGTTAAAACACATTGCTTGCCATGAACCCAAATTTCAAAAAGAAGTTAAAAAAGTTAAGATTGTTACTTTTTTGTGCTTTTTTTCTGGCATAGTGGTTATGGTGGTAACACCAAATCTGGGTTCTCTCTCTTACTTAGATTAGACTGCCTGTTTTATTTTTTTTATTATTATTTGTCCATTTGGAAACTTTTTTTAGAGGTTTTTTTTAATATATCTTAGCTTTTGGTAATAATCTTTGCGCAATATATTATTTGTTGCCCCTTGTTTGTTTGGTGCAGTGTCATTTTGGTTTTTTCTTAATAAATAAATGTAAAGGTAATGAAACGGTATGGTTGGTGCCTGGCTTATTTGTTTTATATAAAGCATGTTAAAGTTAGGACCATTCATGAAGTTTAAAAAAAAAAAAAAAGTGGGACATACCTACCCCTTTCATGGTACATTCTAATTTTGCGTATTTAACTGAGGAGGAATGTGATTTCTGTAATAGTTAGATCGGATTCATCTTGAACTCTTTTGGAGAGATTAGACATTGATCTTGGAATTAATGTAAAATAATAATAGTGTTCACTATTTGGTATTTTTAAATTATTTAATTATTATGTATGATAATTTATTAATTTTTATAAGAAGAAATAGTGTATGTACTAATAATATAAAGAGATCATACATTGTTATTCAAGCACAAATTGTTATGTATGATTAATTTATTAATTTTTACAATAATTATTTTAAAAGTCATATCTATTATAATTTTTATTGATTGACAATATAAAAGCTTTTTATACTAATAATACAAAAATTAAACTCTTTTTATAATGATTACTTTAAAGTCCTAAAATTATTTCTCTTTTTATAATTAAAAGGTTTAGGTTAAGAGAAGATACATCTTTTTGCAAGGTTAGGAAAGACTACTAATATTAACAAAAATTTATAGTGAAATTTACATATTGTCTGTCAACAACAAGAGAAATCTGATAATCAAATCCAAATCATAATTAGTGTGAACAAAAGATTCAAACACATATTGACTCCTGCCTCTTGAAATCATTTCTAATTCATTCAGAATCAGTGTAAAACTTTACCGGTTTAACTTTTCAAAACATAATTTTCAATAACTTCATTTCTACTTATTTATACACTGTACATTTTGAGGCACCTCGAAAGACATCCGCAAACTTGCAACTGTTGTTCCTTTCGTAAAAGTCTATGCACGTTTCGAGAGGTCATGTCATAAAACTTTGCCAATTTCAATTAACCCGTTTCCTGTATCGTTGGATGTCCCTGAAGGAATTCATTATACACGTTTTATTTCCCTATAAGCTAAACTAATATAATACATTTTAATTTTATTAGTTGTTTGAGAAAGGGATTATATTGTATAAATTTATTTATTAGACTCTTCTTATACATATAATTAATTAAGTTAACTTGCCTCTTAAGCTTAATTAAGTTTGATGTTAGCTTAGATATGAAAACTTTCTCATTAGTCTTAAAAACAGGATTAGCCCAATCCTGAAATTAGTAAATCCTTGTTTTAATCCTGAAATATATTTTTATTTATTATAATTATTTTAAAAAATAAAAATAACAATTATCTGATAAATAATTTTAATATATTAGGAATAATTAAATATTTTTCTTATTCTTTAAAAAAATATCAAAATGGTTCGTCATTCCTATTCGTAGCCTAATACCTTCTCTCGCTTTTTTTTATGTAAGAGTGACAAATTGGGTCTGTTTGGATTAAAGAAGAAGAAAAAATAAAATAAACTTTCCATAACTTAAAATTAACTTGTGCATAAGTTAAAAATGAGATTTTGAAAAAGTTAATATGAGAAAGCTTCTACAAATTACCTTATACATAAGTTAATTTTAGCTTGTAGAAAAGTTAATTTCGCTTTTTGTTCTTATTTTTTTCTTCCATAAGTACTTATAGAAAAGTTTTATAAAAAAAATAAAAGAAGAAAATGCCAATAAAGTGACTACTCCTACAGGACTATAATAGAAAGTAATTGAGTTACATGTTTGATTCTCTTTTCATTTTTTTTTAAAAAAAAAAACTGTTTTCTAAACTAATTTTACACTATTGATCAATCAATTTCTCATCTAAAATCTATTAAATTTTGAAAATCATTTTTAAAACAAGTGCTTTAAAAACTAAAAAACAGAAACAGCTAAGAGATGTATTTCATCTTCTTCTCTATTATGTGGACCTTTCAACAGTAATCCTGAACTACGCTATGCTGATTCTAGAGAGTGCGACAACTTCAACGTCAAAACCACAAGCATATGGCGCACGTAGACCTTCTAATGTGTCGCTACGTTTTGGAGGAAATGGAGAAGTGATATTGATAACTCTGTTTTAAGAGGAAACAGTTTGAATTCGAGCGAGAATCGTCCAGCAAAACCATTCTCAAAGCTTCGACGCACACAAATTGGGAATTCGGGTTTGTGTTTTTTTTTTATGCTTCTCTATTCATTAAACACATATTTAGTCCTCATACGTGTGTGAACTCTACTTGGTCCCTATACGTAAAATGTTATTAAATTGATCTCTATGCATGAAAAATGTATCAATTTAGTCCATGCCGTCATGACATTATGTATGCATTTTTAATTTAGTTCTCATATGTGTAATGCATTCTTAATTTGGTCTTTATTCATGTAGTGTATTTTTATTTTTATAGGGATTAAATTAAGAATATACTATACGTATAGGAATTAAATTAAGAATGCACTACATGTATAGAAATTAAATTAAGAATGCATAATTGACATCATGATTAGGGGTGTTTGCGGATCAGTTTGGATCGGTTTTGAGCTAAAAAGTCATTCGGTCTAAAGATTAAAATAGCTTGTGGTTCGGTTCGATTTGGACTGCTTTCTTAAAAAAATTCAATCCAATCTAATCTGATAAATGTGATTTGGATTGGATTGGAAGATTCGGTTTTTTCCGACACATCTTTACCGACATTTTTATTTTCTATTGCTCTCCAAATATTGAGCATTATTTTTAAATTGAGAATAAAAAAGAAGTATATCAATCAATCAACTAATTATTCTATAACATGGTTTCTTTTTTCTGAGGAGACATAAAAATATATATTCAAAATAGAGTCGAGGAGAACGAAGTATATATAATTCTACTATGTTAATTGGATACATAAAAAAAACATGATAAAAATATTAGAAAAACACTAAAAAACATATAGAAGTTACATGTGAAACGTATAATAATTTACATGTATTAAAAAATATCGGTTTGGTTTTGATTAGTTTAGTTTTGCAAACACCAACCGAAAATCGATCTGAATTGATCAGTTATGCAAAAACATGATCCAAAAAAATCCAAAGAAATTTGGTTTTGATCGGTTTTTGATTTTTTTGGATTGATTCGTGGTTTTTTTTTTCTTATTGGATTGGATGTGAACACCCTTAGTTGTGATGGCAAGGACCAAATCAGTAACATTTGTACGTATAAAGACCAATTTAATAAGTTTTTATATATAAGGACCAAATTAAGAATCCATGACATAAGAACTAAATTATGTGTTTAACCTTGTCTATTTTTGAAATCTCAAGAGCATTCCACAGTAAAAAGTGACTAAGTGTTGTGCCATGGTCCTTCAAGCTAGTGCGCACAAGAGAATGTTGCTATTTTAATATTTTAAAAATAATTCTCAAAACTTAAATGAAACAATTTTTTTTAATTTTAATTTTAGAAAACTAAAATATGTTTTTAGAAAGAATAACCAAACAGGCCCCTAGTATCTTCTATTTTATTTGTTTGGTTTCATTTCTATGAATACCTTTAATTTGTTTTCTTAATTGTTGCATATATTAATTTTTTAGTTTTATGTGATACTCTTTTTTCTAATTTTTTTGTAAGGTAGATTGAGAAAAATAAGGGTCTAATTTTAGAATTGCTACTTAGATAAACGTTAGAGTTACCCTCCTTAAAAACTTTCCCACTAAATGTCTGTCATTATTTTGATGTTAATCATGAAAACGCTATTTCTAAACAAATTGGTAACATTACCAAATGATGCACTTCGAATAAAATGCATTTCTTTCAACATTGTCATTTCTCAGACGCTCTTGTGGGTGACTCCTCCATCAGTACCGATAAAATGGTAGTAAGCCAAGATCTCACTTAACGCAGGCTTTGAATAACCAATTGATATTTTGGTAGTAGTGGATATAAGTGACGAGCTGATTATGCTTAAAGGAGATGATTGTGTTGATGAGAGCCTATATCACAAAAATTAATAAATTTAAATAAGTGTTATTTAGATTTAATTGTATTTTTGTTCTCTTTACTATCGTTATTTTGTAAATTTAAATTTTTTTTGTGAATTTGATCTCTTCATTATTTTAATTGTAGAATTTTAGTTCATTCATTAACTTAACATTCAATATTTGGCAGAAATGTTGATGTGACAATGCAATAAAGTGTCACATCAACATTTGCTTTGAATATTGTATGTCAAGTTAATGGATAGAAAAAATTGTACAATTAAAATAATGAGATCAAATTCGCAAAAAAAATATAGAAGGGCCAAGTTTGTGAAATAATGATAATATGAGAATTAAAAGTGTAATTAAGTCTTTTATTCAAAAATTAAATATGTTGTAATTTTTAGAGGTTAAATATGATAGTTTCATATTATGAAACTTATGTCAAATTAAATTAGAGTCAAATACGCTCGATGACTCAATGTGCAAAACCCCCATATGTTGTCATCTACGTGTCATTTGCTTCAGCAACACGAACATCACGATCATCACCAACCATAGACAAGGAAAGGATAAGTGCACAGAGATATTAGTACTATAGGAGTACATGTGGATAACACACATCATGTACACAATTAAATACAAACAGGTAAACAAACAATAGTAGCATATATTAACAACTCAATCATTCATCAACAGATAAGCAATTGCACAATAACTAATGCACATGGATGAATACTTATGCATGTGACTGACTCTACTCGAAGATGGAGATTACTTTTTATCTAAATGATCAATTGGTGGTGTCTCCTAACATGGTAGACATCATCTCAACAAAACTATCTAGTCCACAAGCACGTCACGTGCCAAAATCATTTAGTAGACACACCAATATTTAATCATTGGGAGCAATTATGGCTTTGTCAGGATATCCATATGGCAATGGTCATTATCACGACACAGGGATACATATACCTAATCCGCTATGGAATCACACATTTGTATATCCTCAAGGTTAACACTAACCTCCATTAACCATCTCACACTTGTCCAAGACAAAATGTGTGCTCATTTTTCAACCAAGACACATGCACATGAATGCATGGCAACAAAAATGCACATAATTTCAGTACAATATATTCTTATAACTTAGACATTGTTGTGGAGATAAATTCAACAACAATGTACTTGAACCCTACGACATCAAAATATATCAAAACAAACCACTACAAACCCTAACAATAATACCACTTCCATGTGGCACTCAACAAGATCTTAAACATCTTTTTATTACTTAATTAGGATCTATAAAATGTTAATTAAAATTCTTAAGATTTTCTATAAATCTTTCACACTGCATGATTTAATTAACGTTCACGCATAATACAAGTCATACCCCCTATTTTAGCTCTCCATTTAGCCCCTTTTTTTTGTGCTCAAACTTTCCTACTTCAACCTTCCAAGCGAAAAATGATTTAAAGAAACCAAAACCTAAAACAAAAACAAAATAAACGAGCAACAAGTCCTACAAATGAAAAACAATAGGAAAGTAAATGAAATTTAACTAAAACTAAGAAAAGAATGCATGTAATCATATCTAAAATACTATGAAAATATGGTATGAAATGCAATACATCAACACTTATTATAATGTTTTATGATGATTTCAATTTGAAAATCGTTAATTAAATAATTAATATTTTAAAGTGAATTTTTTGTAATAAGTCTAGAATTTATTTATTTTTAAATTTTCATAATTATTAAATTACCCTATTTTCCAATATCATTTTCTTAACTTCTAAAATTTATTCCGAGAGATTTATAAGATATTTTGACTTAATTCTTTTTCAAAAATTTTAAAATATATCTAAGTTCCATAATATGTCATTTTCTGAATTTTCTAATACCTTTAAGTGTGAAATGACCATTTTGTTCCAAGGTTGTCTAACTTGACTAAAATCCTTCTAATTAAATTATCTTAAGTCCAACAAGGATTCTTTCTTCAAATTTGACCTAATTAAATTTATCGTGACTAAAATTAATTATTTTATTTAATTGATTTGAAATTACAATTTTGTTTGTAGTTAACCTAATTTTCATTTAAGGTCCCAATACTAATCTAGATTAACCTCTTTTCAACCCAATCCTTTTCCTAAGTTTACTAATTTATTATTAATGACTTTTAATCATTAAAATTAATGTAATCACATTGTATTAGGTCCAAAAATTTCTTTTACCCACTATTCTCTTCAAAGTTCATATTTTTATTAAGTTTCTTAATTAACCAAATCTTATCTTAATCTCATTAAAAGTTAACTTAGGGTCTAATGTCCTTTTTTAACACTTAAATTCAACATTTTACGTTATTCAAATATTGTTTTCTAAGGGCTTAAAATTTGGGTCTTAGTCCAAGATTTTTCCAAAAGTAGAAAGCTTGCATCCAAATCAATCAAGAGTATAATCAAATCAAATATTCATCAAATAGCATCATTTTAAACTTGATCAAATAGCCAATATCCATTCAAGAATACCAATAAACAGTGGCAAATAAATAGGAAAAATATTCAAGATGATCACCTTATGGTTCAAGAAGCATATTTTCACCAAAATCAACACTTTAAAATGCAAAACTCTTTAAGAGTTCCACAACATATTATTCAGCCAATACACAAAATAAAACAAACCACAAGTCTCCAAGACTTGTGCCTTTAAAGCTTCCCTTACCAAAGTAGCTTCTTGAGTCCCTTTTGCAAGCTTTTTTCAAGAATAATGCCTTTAGTTTCCAACCTCCAACAAGGTAAGCATTTTGAGACCATGGAAAGGAGAAGAAAAAGAAAATGAGAAAAGAAAATGAGATGGAGGAAACCATAGAGTGATTATATGTAGCCCAATCAAAGAGAAAATGGGCAAAAAAAAAAAACTCACATGGCTTGTAGTAAATGGACAGAAACCAAGGCTTTGGAAAAGAACGGGTAATGGAGGATGGATGGTCTAGACTTTGGAAGCTCCATGGTATGAACCAAGAAGAAAAATGGCTTCCCTAAGGCTAGGAGAATGTCTCTGCTACTTGAAAGAAAAGAGAAGATATTGAAGTGAAAAAGAAAAGGAGTAAGAATGACCAAGACTTAGGGTTTTAGTGTCTTAAACCTTAATGAAACTCAAAAACAACTTAAACTAAGATTTGAGGTCAGTAAAATCCTACCTTTGTAGCCAAGGGTTGGTTTGGCCAGAGCAAGGGCACCAATAGGGGTGCAAGATTCAAATTTTAGCCATATTGAAGTTAAGGAAAATAAGTTGACCAATGGTGTAAGTTTTGGTCTAGACATTTTAGTGCAAGACTTTAATTAATTGACATTAATGTGCCTATGGTCTAATTAGCCCACTAGTGGCATAATTTACTATGCATGGTGGGTGGTTTTGGTTGTATCTTGGTTCTAGAATTACTTCAAATAAAGCACATATTTAACATTAGACAAAATAATAATATTTTAATCTAAAAAGTCAAAATTAATTCAAAATTTTATAGATGATTAATTATGATTAATATGACTAATTGTACATTAATTTTTATAAAATATTTGACTGTTTGCTCATAGAAATCAGTAAAAACTTTTACTATCTATTTTACAATATAGTTTAAGTTTTAGTTGAATTAATAGTTGAAACTTATATAGAAATTCATAAAAAAAATTAATTAATTAAATTTTTTATTTTAAACAACTGTTTTTGCTTGTAAATGATGTCAATCAAGTTAACTAAAAGATTAGCAAAAAGACGAGTGTTACACTAAGAAGATTGATCTTTCTTCATATTGAACAGACAAAATATGTCCAATTGGGTTACCAAGTCCTTCAAGGATTTTCTGGGTAAAACGATGTGCAACAATACAACATGTAGGATTCTAGCCTTGTTATTCATATACGAAGCTCTATCATCCTTCAACTTCTTCTTTCCATATAGGACTTCATTGACTTCTTCTAGTGGATAATCTTTTTGCTAGTTTGGTTTGTACATCAAACCATCTTCTACACATCCAATGATTTTGGATATAGCAGTTGTGGAGACTATTATGGTTTGTCATTTTTAGTTCCCACTAAAGTTCCATCAACTTATTGTACAGATATCTAGAAATAAGCATGGGGGTCTAGATATCATTTGTTGAACTAGCCAACGAAGGAAGTCCAACCAACTGTCTCAATCTCCTTTGTAATATCATCACCTTGGACATTTAGCTTTTCGAGTCTCAAATACCTTTCAAGAAGAAAGTTAAAATCTTCGATGTCTTCTCTTCTAAGGACCTTGTGCTTTGCTCATTTTCTTGTCATTGATGAACTTAAGAGAAGTTTAAGAATAAAGGGGATTTGGGAAAGCAAGTGCAATCGAGAATGGACTCAATCAAAACAAACCTAAAGAAATCCTCTTTGTGCAAGTTTTTGAACCTAAAATTCCATGTCCTTTTTGCACAATCTAGAATTCATAATCAAAACAATCCTAAAGAAAAAACCCTAAAAGCCATTCCCTAATGGCTTTCTTCCCTAACCATAACTGACCGAAGGAAATCCCAACAAATCAAAATGACAATGCCCTAAGAAATAGGTCAAATTGTTGAATCCTCCACAACCATAAACCCACAACGTAGATCTACAAGAATGCAAAACACACCAATTTCTTCTTCCTCACCCTATTGTTCCTGGTTATTTTCCTTCTTTGACCATTGACAAGATGACTCAGAAACTCACTATCACTGTGCACGATTTCGATTGGATGCTTGGGACTAACCATGCCTCTTAGCATACACAATTATCGAAGTTGGATGAGATTGCGAAAGACGAAGTGATATAGGATAGAGGAGGCGAGAATTGATGTGGATTATCGAGATTGGGAATGGAAAATGGTGATATGAAATTGAAAAGGGCACTGGGTTATGGAAATGTAGGGTTTCGCTTTCACCATTATAGTGCGGACCATTACAATAGAAGCATAAGCAAGGACTTTAGGTATTTGTTCAAACCCAAAATTCATTTTTCAACCCTAGAGGGTAGAGGTAGTTTTTAATGCATTCGGCGTACTATTATTGAATCACCACCAACAATGAGTGTATTCTACACCTTTGTACCTAATAAATGATTTTCTTCAAAACTTTATTATTTAAAAATATTTAAAATGTCATTTTTAATCTTAAGTTATACTCTTAAAACATTATTTTTTTCATTAAATGCTTGTATTTTTTTTAACAAATGCATCGATAAAGTGGAGTGGTGGTGTGGGTTTTAGTGATAAAGATGATGAAATGGAGTGGTGGTTCTCTATAAGTGGTGTCGTGGTTCTTTTATGGTGGTTTCAATGGGTGATGGTTGGGCATTTGGTTCTAAGGGGATAATGCTCGGGTTCTACTATGGTGGCATGGTTTGTGGTGGTCAAAACCTACCCAAAAATATTAAGTTTAAACAACCTATTAATGTAAATTTTGGGGGTTTTAAACAACTAAAAATTGTATAAAAAACCACCACAAATCACAAATGTAGCAAACCGTTTGCCATGTCAATGTTGTCACTAATGGAGCTAGTGCGGAAGGATGGAAGTTACATATTTAAAAAAAATTGGAGGATTGATTTTATCAATTTGAAAGTATAAGGACTAAGATTAAGTTTGACCAAAAGTACTAAGACCAAAAACACATTTTGTCTATTAATAAATATAGAAATAATGTATCTTAATTAAATAATTATTTTGTATAATTTCTTTCTCAATTAAAAATTCATATTTCTTCAATTAATTTCTTTTAATAAAATATATGTTTTAATATTAACAAATGACAATGAAGATGTGTTTTTACTATACCTACTTTTTAAACACATGATTTTGTCATTATTTAATAGTGACATTTGCTGAACGTATACCGTTATTGCTAAATGCACCTTCACTCCCTTTTTTGTTAATAACTTTAGATAAATACCTTTTTTCCTTTTCTCTCTCTTTTCATCCATTCAAATACTTCTCCCTTTCCTCTTCCTTTCACTTCTCCTATTCTTTGTTCCTTTCACTTTTGTTCAAATACCTCTTTTTTCCTTCCTTATCTCCGGTGAAGCCCTCATGTCACATATATCAAGCCAATTCAATGAATTCCCTTTTAGACAACAAACATTATTTATCATTTGATTACACTTTTTTATTTAAAAGATATATTGCCAGGCCATTCAAATTCACATACTCATTTGAGTTCTAATCACTAGTATCGAAGGCAAGTTCCATAAGACCATATTTCTTATGGAGAGAGACATATTAAAGTACATGAAGATTGTAAATTAAGATCCCAAATGTAGGTTATCAACTTCTCAGGTTGAAAGATTATTCCACTTACTCGTATGGATGAAGGAAGCGTTGAGCATACAAAGTCCTACGATATTGGTTGAATAATTGTAGCTGATAAAAGTTGCATCTTTGACAACACAAGTAGTTAAAATATTCAAATTTCACTCCAGGGTAAACAGTGACCATATCTTTCAGACAACAATCTTTTTCTGCAAATTTGACCCTTTCAATATTTTAATGTGTAATTTTTGTCTATCTATTAACTTGATATATAATATTTAACAAAAATACTAATTTGATAGTACAGTAGAGTGTCACGTCAGCATTTGTTTTAAATATTGGATATTAAGTTAACAAATGAACAAAAATATATAATTAATATTGGGATCAAATTCACGAAAAATGGGAAGATCAAATTCATAAAATGATGATAGTTGGGAGACCAAAAGTACAATTAAATCTTAATAATATTGTTATTTTTATTTTTAAATTTTATTTAAATTTAAAAGTATTTGATTCACATAAATTTATTAGTAGCTTAATTATATTTTTTGTTTCCAAAATTTCATAATCTGGTGAATTTTGTTCTCAAGTTTTTTTTTTCGCATTTACAAAAAATTGCAAATTGTCTTAATTGAGACATTTAAAAAAAAATAGCTACAAAATTGTTATAATTGTTGCGATTTAAAAGAAAAATCACTACAAAGTTGCCTTAATTGTGACAATTTAAATATGTTGAGACAAAATTTGCGATATTTTATAAATTAAAAGACAAAAATTGTAAAAAAAAATTATGGCAAAAATTCGGGAAATTATTAAATTTTGGAGGCAAAAATTACATTTAAACCTTTATTAGTTAATACTTTTTTCGATATCGTGACTTTAGTTTAGATTTCAGCCGTACAAAGCAAGGAATTGCAGGAAAAAAAGAAAATTTTTTGAATATTATTATTTAAATCGAACATCGATCCGTACATACCATTCATCCTTACAGCAGAAAAATCAAGATTTGCGGATTCCTTTTCCTGCGTCTTTGAAAAATTTAAAAACATTTAAAGTAAATTACAATAATATTTCATAAGGTTTCATCAAATTTATTTCAATACTTTTCATCTTTTTTATTTCTACACTAATATTTTTAATTGTTTTAAAAAAATTTACACCGATACTTCTTATATATTATATTAATCTTTTTAATTATTTGAAAAAATATTATCCTGTGTATTCTTATGAAAGAGTTGTTATAAATACTAAAAAATTAAAGAAATTTTGTACGATCTCAAAAGATTTCAAGAAACATTGGTGTAATATACTAAAGCATTTATTAACTTGAGGATTTTGCTATCTGCACGTTTCACCATGCTCCTTTAACTTCGCTGAAGTATTTGGTACTTTTTTATTTTTTATCAATGGATAGAACTTGCTCTCGGAAAGAAAAGAAAGAAAAAATATAGATAATGATATATTTTTTATTTAATTAAAGAGAACTTTAAAAAGTCATTTTTAAAATTATAAATAATTTAATTTTTTTCTTTTCAACTTCAATTTCAATTCTGTTCTCTCTTTCCTCATTTCTTCTCCTCAAGTAAACGAAGGAGAAGTATTTGTGATATTCTTTTCTAATTAAAATTAAAATTTCACTTCATTAATCTACACAATAAAAATGATATGAGTTATTGAAATAAAATTTTAATTTCCATTAGAAAATAATACTGCAAACACACATATCAACGTGAAAAAATATTTGGATTCTTTGGTCGTGTAACACACGTCAAAAGCAAAACATCAACGAAATCTACATCTTCGTAAGTCAATACCTATTATTGCTTTTAAATTAAGAAAGATTTCAAGTTCATCTCACTCTATCACACACTTTCACACCATACTGTTTAAAATAATATTATTTACATGACATGCACATTTTGTTCAACATAGTGTTTTTTTTTTTGGTGCCCAGATATCCTCTGAGGCTCCAACCAAGATCTAGAAACTAATTTTTCGATATACAAATACCTATTTAAAAGACTATTCTTTTTCAATAATTGTTTTTTCATACACATAGACTACAGAATCAAATCCTTAACCACATACTTATAAAATATGATTATCTGTCAATCATACTACATCATATGTTGGTATGATATATTTTTTTAAATATATTTAATTTAAGTAACAACTGCCTAAATATTTATTAATACAACCTGTTCCTTTAAATTTCCTTTTCAGGTCAACCTCAATTCGTATACTTGTGCAATTTATAACTATTTTTAAGGTATAAAAAGGTTTTATATAGGGGAATGATTATTTAATTAATAAATTGAGCCAACTCTTATCGATACTTATAGCTAATTATTACTTCCCAAGCATTGATTAGATAACATTAATAAAATGTTTCATAAATTAAATCACAATACATAGCTTTACGTACCCAAGTAGGATGGTCCATGCACCACATGCCTAGTCAAGCAAAGGAATAGTTAAAAAAAACACAGGCCCAGCCGAAATTTCCAAAATATGATCTATAAAAGTACTTTAGGTCATTGCTGCTTTTATAATGCACATGGGAAGAGGCCAAAACAGAGTGTCCTTTTTCTTGCACGTTAGATGCATTTTAAAATCGGTACTGTGTTTGTACTATAAATTATATATTGCTATACTAATTTTTGTTATTAGGAAATAAAAATAAAACTTAACTACGATCATGGTCCAAATATTAAAGCCGATGCATAAAATTTACTTTTACATTATATATTAAAATATAATTTAGAGAGTAAAACTCTCACTTTCCTTACTCTTTCGATTAAATATTGTAAATATTCTCTCTCTTTTCGTTTTGAATGCATATTTAACAAATTACTCCTGTTATTAATTTTTTTTTCTCAATCATAACAAACTACATCTTTTTTATCGTTATTTTTTTATTTCTAACTATAAATTAAATTTCTATTTTTTTAAAAAACCATCAATAGTTAAAAATAATCTTATATCATAGTTTAATTTGTTTATTATAAATTTAAATTAATTTATATATTAAATATTATATATTTAAAATATTTATATATTTAAAATTTTAATTATATTAAACTAAAAATTTATTCTATATAATGCACAAGATAAAATATTAGTCATAATTAAACCTAAAAATAAAGGATAAAGTTCCCATTTCAAAACCAGCTAAATCATTTATTAAGTTAAACTTTTCAAACATAGTACTTAAACTAAATTTAGTCTATGCAATTTGTATAGACTAAATTAATAAAATTAATCAGAAAATTTATATAATTATTTATCGTAAAATAGATTTTTTTTTTTTTTTTTATTAATATAACACACAGCAAACTTAAGGCAATAATCCCTGTGTCATGCGTGTGCGGTACGTGAATACAGCGAAGTGTGAGTTGCGCCAGTGCGTGCCACCACAAAAGCTGCCAAAAGACGCAATCAAAAGGCGGCTACAAGAAGTTGGGGCCAAATTTTTGGGATCGTCAGGGCCAAATTATTGAAACGAAACGAAAGGACATCTCTTGGCCTTCTACATTCGGATTTGAGATTTGACCCTTTAAGAAACCAGAAATATAGATAAATTATACCAATCAACGAGAGACAAATGGAAAATGTTTAGGATGTGTTTGGTTTAAGGAAAGAAAATAAAAAGAAAAAAAAGAGAAAGAAAAGAAAAAAAGTAAAAATAAGATGATTTTTAAGTTGTTCAATAAAAAAGAAAAAGAAAAGAAGGGGGATAAAAACTTTTCTTTTTTTTTATTTGGTTGTATAAAAATAAGAAAAATAAAAAAATAAAAAAATACATATATATATATATATATAATGACATAAATATTTTTAACAAAAGAGAAAAAGTATGCAAAAGTAAGATAATTTCGTTTGTCCGATATAAAAAGTCACCTTTCCTTTTTCAATATGCTCACTTTTGAACAAATTAAAAAAACAGTAGCTTCCACATATGTTTTCAACTTTCCTTCCTCGCTAATACAACATCAAACAATGGACAAACCGATTTTATCACTCTTTTCCCTCCCTCTACGTTCCGTCCCTCCGCATTCACTCGTTTCAAATAGATCATTAGAGTAATATGAGATATAAACACTATTACCACTTAAGTGTCCTTGGATGGTTTTCTAAATGCTTATATAAAAATAAGGATTCTCATAGTGAGTGTATTAAGTAGACTGATTAAAACTTAATAAATAAAAGTTTTGTTAAAAATTGTAATAAAGTTACATTAAAAATTTTAATGAGATGCCTTGGTAATAAAATCATAATAATATCATGATAGTATCTCAACATATTTTAACACTCATTCAAGTTGAAGCATATATAATATATGCATTTAACTTTGGCACATAGGTATGTTATCCTAGGTTCTAGTAAAGACTTAATGAAGAAGTCAGCAAACTTATCTCTAGAACAAACAAATGAAGTCTTCATAATGCTAGACTAGAGGATTTGTTCTATGATAAAATGACAATCAAGAAGCCATAGTAAAATATTTAAAATAGAAATCCTAAATGTGGGAATAACTAAGAAGACAAACTTAGACAATCTAGAAGACACTTAACCACATGGAAGAACTTACACTCAATGCTTAATCACCTAGTAGAAGTAAATAAATTGAACAGGGCTTAACCACATAAGTAGAAGCTATCTTCATGCTTAACCACTTTGTAGAAGCCATCAATATCATTAACTGAGAAAGGTAGGCATAACTACCATGTAAGGTAGAACCAAACACAAATTAATATCAATGCTTAACCACCTAAAGTGGAATCTCACATCAACAATGCTTAACCATTAAGGGCAGAAGCAAATACTATTCAAATAGTCATAACTAAGTCTTCAGGAATAATCATAGTAGACAGAAGGTAGAAAAACTTGAACCAAAGCAAACAATGAGATCTTGATCTATAGGAGAAAAGAGAACCAAAAGTTGAGAAAGAATAGGGCAAGCTTTGAGAGTTGTATGTAGCAAATAGAATGCCATCAAAGGTATTAGGATTTAAAACTCCTTTATAGACTCTAGCAAGTCACTTTACCTTGCCATCTATCTCACTCATTTCTCCTCAAGTGTTTGGATGTATTGTGTTTGTCCATCGTTTCTTAGTACCTTACATAAAAACCAACAATCCAAACTTGACTTGTGCGTTGTGGGGTGTGTGTTTCTGGGATGTGCCACTAAAACATAAGGCTATCGCTACTACCACCAAATGCAATTACACCACGATGGATGCAACATTCCTCGAATTTGAACATTACTACTCTTCCTCAACCATCACTTATCATCTCTAGGGGGAGACAAGAAGTGAAAACCTAAAGTACATGGTAGGATTATTAAGAAAGAGAGAATGCATTGTTATTATAATTTTAATATAAATATATTTCTATTTTATTTTTTATCTTTTATCCTAATTAATAAACTGAATTTTGTGTTTTATCTAAATATTTGTAATTATTTTACGTAATTAATTTAGTATTCCTCTTTTCTCACAATTTAAATATATCCTTTTATATAATGAATCTAAATCTAATCTAAAATTTCATATTTATAATTTAAGTCTAACTTTATATTTAAACTATTTTAAAGATTAATTGTATTTTAATTATTTTTTGAACAGAACATATAATTTCAATGTGCTGAAATTTTGCACCATTTGCTTCATGTCTGATAGTATTAGGTGTTAATTTATATATTGGTTGTTGAATGTGTTATATATCTTTTGTTAATAATATTTTGTGTTGTACATTATTCTAAGGGAAAAAAAAAAACACCTTAAATTGGGATGTCTTTCAATTTGTTTCTTTTTGGCTGTGTTTTGGAACAATTTTATGCTTTTTTTAATATCCTATAATTGTCACTACTAATACTATAAATCATCCTATGAAAATTAACATATTAAATAGGTATGTCTTTATAATACTTTTCAATAATTTTTGTGTGTTAATTTTTTTCATTTACTTTTTTTTAAAAATATTTTGAACGTTCTTTTGTACGGAAAATTTACATTTATTATTGAGAAATTTTTCATCTAACAAAAATTTACATTTTTACTAATAAATTTACATTTAATTAGGGACAAAAGAATATTTATTAATTAGGACAAGAGAATATTTTTGTTTTGATGTATAATGACAACACTTAGGTTCGAACCTATGACCTTATGCAAGCTATCCCAACCCCCCCACCATTAGACCGACCTTAGTGGATATCACAAGAGAATATATTTGTTGCTTACTTTCTATTTTTCTATCTAATTAATATACCAAATTTTGTATTTTATCTATCATTGATTGTTTGTTACGATAAATCCAAATTGAATTTTTTATGTCTATAATTTTAATTTATATTTATATATAATTTTTTCACATATTTTTAAATAATTAGAAAGATAACTTTTAATATCCTATAATAGACGTTGCTAATATTATACACTGTAATCCTCTTATGGAAATTAGTATGCTAAATAGGTATGTTTTAAAACTACTTTTTAATATATTTTGTTTGTTACTTTTTTTTTTTCATGCGCTTTGATGTTTTTTTGAAAATAATTTGAATATTTTTTCATGTAAGAAAATTTTACATTTATTATTTAAAAATTGTTGGTCTTACGAAATTTTACATTTTTTACTTAACTCATTTACATTTAATTAAAGACAAATCATTCATTTATTTTGATTAGTGGTTATTTGGTACCATACTATGTGTGTGTGTGTGTGTGTGTGTGTGTGTGTGTGTAGCACAAGCATGACATCTGCAAGGATCATCTCCTGCATAGAACTAGGAACACTATTGACTTACTGGAAGCTAATCCCAGAGGAAACACCTGTTTTTGCTAGAAAGTCTGCACAATAATTATCCTCTTTGAGACAACAAAAGATATTTGATAGAGGCAATGATTGAAACAGACTTGCGATTCTATTTAAGAAAACTTAATAAAATAAGGAAAGAAGTAATTAGATAAGGAAATAGAATAAAATCTGGACAACATCGCCATAGTATCTCAACATATCTTAACTAACACTAGAGATATAAAAAGAAAAGCAAGATTAGTATAACACAATGAAAAACATGGGCAAATTGTATTGAGAGGAGCTTACAACACTATCATATTAATTTTTACAATTGATGTTAAAATAAAGAAGATTATATTCAAATAAATATTGATTTATTTTTGAAAATTTATATTATTATTTTATGATTATATAATATATATAATTGTAAATGATTATTTCTATATTTTATTTATTTATTTGTTTATTTTGTTGATGATTAAACTGTGTACAAAATAGGATTTTAATAAACAAATTTAATCACCTGGTTTGCTGGATGGGTAATTCTCCACGTATCCTGTGCATTTCTTTCTGAGTTTATATGTTACATTTGACATTAATAAAAAAATATATTAGGATTGCGATACGTCATAATCCATTGGCGGAATAATAGTAAATTAAGGATTAAATTAGAAAACATGAAACATTGTAGTATCAAGTGAAGATGGTTATATATATCTTTTACAATTAAGAGTTCTAAAATTGATATCAAGAATGTAGCAAATTTTAGTGCATAAATTAAAAACAATCATATATATCGTTAATATCAAGTAGTCGAACTTGATTCGATCAATTAACAAAAGTATCACATATTAGTTACAATTTTTTAACATGTTGAAAAACAGTTGCGTCACATTAGTATAAAACATTATTAAATTGAAACTTCTAAATCATGCACGTATCATGCTCATTATAAGATTTAATATTACCAAAATTAGTTTTCATTTCATTAAAATATCTTAAAATTAACTTATAAAGGATGTTAGACATTATAAGTTTATTTATTAAAAAAGATATTTAATAAACGAGGTTATTTAATTACTTTATAATATATATATATATATATATATATAATACTACTTGAAGTTTAAGTCATTCTTTAGAGCTTATTATTATTATATTATTGTATTATTATTGTTTATTAAAATTTCTCATTTATCCCTTCATTTATATTACACTATTTGTTTTAATAAAATTCTTTTTTTAATTATTACATCATTTTCTTTGATTATTTCAGCATTTACATTATTTATTTGATTTTCAATAAAATATTTGATATTTAAACAAAAATAAATAAGAGTTCAAAATTAAAAACTATAATTATATAAAAATATAAAAATATATATTTTTATATTATTCTTTATATATTTATTAGCTAGTTCAACATTTAGTTTTATCAAATATTTTTAATTCAATAAACTACTTTAACAGTCTTAAATTTCAAATTTCAAGTTTCAACCAATAATTTTTAGTTAAAAGTTAGCCTTCTAGAGTTAGCTTTTCAATTTTTTGGCTAACATATATTATTTGTTTTTGCTTAACATTATCATGATTTATTTGTTTAATCTATCAACTATTTGACTACCAACTTATTTCATTCTATACACACTTACAAAATGAAATAATTTTTTTCTATGATTATAAATTAAAAAAGATTACTTACTCTATTTGTTTTGCATCCTAATGACAGAATCTCTATCGCTGGCAAAGATACAGCTAATTATGATAGATTTACATAGGTAAATTTGGTGGGAATTAATATGAATCTAACAACTTTTGAGGTCGCCACTTTCAAGGTATGGAAAGTGCACATTAGATTGACTCACATATAAGCAATCAAAATTGTTCTATTCAATTTTGAAGCATCCTTTAATTTTTTCTCTTTCTTAGGTTTTCAATTCGATTTCTCCCTTTTGCTTTTAGCCCCCTTTCCACCCTCCCTTTTGACCAGCACAGCTTTACTTAGCGAAACAGCAAAGGGACATATATGAAGCAAAACAGAAACAAATAAAGTAAATATATAACATAGTTCATTTCGATACATAACGTGGGAAATATTCGTGTATCTGTGCAAGAGGAGAAAGAGATTACATTTATGCATGAGTCAAAAGGAAGGAGATGAAATGACAAGCCAGGAAAAAAAAAAAAGTTACACAGACACTTTGTATAATTATCATATAAACCAGTAATTGTACCAGCTGGTTTCTTTGTAACCATATGCGGTCTATATCATCCACAACTAATTTTCCATTAAAGGAAATTATCATGACTGTTATGGATATCTCTTGCATATAAAGGTTGATTAATATGCACTTTCCACGAGGAATCTCATTTAGAGATATATATATAAGCTAAAAGATAATATATATATGTATGTATATATATACATATATAGTATCATATAATTAATAAATGTATGCAATTTATTATTTATATATGAAAATATTATTAAATGTTTTGCATCTTCATAATAAGATTCTAAACAGCATACCAAACAGTGATTAATATGCTTTCCCCGTCATTTTTTTTCCCTTTAGTGTATAATGGCTCTAAACACTTGGTATTAAGCTCCCATGCTAACTGCAAGTTGCATTAATTTTATAGTTTCTATTCCACCCCACTAATAAAGATTGATTCAAATAGGGCCTAATTAAGACTGAAGCATGATCGTGACTCCAAAGTGAAATTAGTAATATTGGTAACAGTTACATGGGTAATTAATGTTTCAAGGTTGACTATGATGTAGCATTAGTTTGTTAAATATTGTCTATCACTATTCAGTTTAACGTCACATTATAGTTACATTGAGGCATATTAATGGTCAAAATCGTGGAATTAAAAATAAGGAGGCTAAAATTGCGGATTTTTAAAAATTGAAGATTAAAATCGCAGAATTAGAAATAGGGAGACCAAATTGCAGATTAAAAATTATAGGGGGGATCAAAAGTGTAATTTAGCCTCTCTTTTTTTTGTTATCATATTATATGTGCAAAGTATTTATTGGTTTTGTCGATGACTAATATCTATCAGAGAATTTGGTTAACCACTTTTAATGAGGTATTTTTTCCAACCACCTTTTTTTTATACAAGGTTCAAACCTAAGACCTTACTAGACTAACATAAGTAAATTAAAGGTTAAACTATTGAGTAGATTCCTAAACTTTTAAGCAACTTTTAACTAGGTCCCTGTACTATTTTTTTAACTGAGTCCTTAATCTTTAATTTTTTTTTTAATTTGGTCCTTGGAGTTGACTTTGTAAATGACAATTAGATTGAAATTAACCCCAGGGACTCAATTAATTTTTTTTTAAAAGATTAAAGACTCAATTAAAAAAATTAATATAGGGATTTAATTAAAATTTGCCTAAAAGTTCAGGAACCTACTCAATAGTTTAATCTAAAAATATTATTTACACAAATATTTACTCTCATATATCTTATGAAAATTTAATCCTCGTCCTTTATTCTTTCTTTTTCTTTCTCATTTTTCCCTCTACCTGCAACATTTATCCGTATGTTTTTTTTATATTAACTTTATATATGTGGTTAATTATATATTTACAACTACATTTTCCATACGACAAATAAATATACATTGTGGCTAGTGAGATCAATGATCAAGTCCTTCTCAAATAAGTCTTTCAATGTTTTAAAAAATTATGTACAATATAAGCTATACCATGTGCTTGAAGCGAAGTAATACTTTAATTTTCATGCAGAGAAATTAAGAGAAAGGAATATGCTTCTTAGCTTTTTGCACATATGCAAGAAACACACGTAACCTCATATTTAAGAATATATGCAAGAACACACGTAACCTCATATTTAAGAATATGTAGTAGAATTATTCTTAAAAAAAAATATATGTATTAGAATTAAAACATGTAGACGTTATTTATTAAAAGTCATTTAATAGGGACGTGGTATTGTGACAATATTGAGAAAGGTAATAAAAATTTCGTAATTATAAAATGTGTTTGACATTAAAAAGATATAATAACTATAAAATCTGATGAATGTCCCATGTTGAGGGCCTAAGAAAAAGCTCACTCGTGGGTTTAGAATATACCATGGCTCTTGACTAGAACCACTAATGTTGTCTTTGTGTTTCTACTTTCTGAGCTTGTTTAATTTTTCTTTTTCAAAAAGAAGCTTTTGGAGTGATGCGAGCTTTCCAGGGTAAAGTAAATGTATAGCAGTCATGAAAAATAATTGTGGCATTGCGTGTAACCCACAAATCAAAACGTTAACAAAATATTTAGAACCAAAGCATGTGATGCTGAGTTGGAAAAAGGGACTAAAGGACAAAAGAAGATGGCAAGGATACCCAAGGAATCTGAAAATATTTATTTAGAGTTTAGCCCAAGAATGAAGGGGAAAAAAAATGAAAATTCTTTTAAAAGATTCAAGTATTACATGCCCTTTTGATAACTTGATAAGAGCTCTCACTGCTCACATTTCTAAGAACTTTCTTCATCAGCTGGTACCTATAGCATATTTGAGGAAGTCTAAAAGTGACACCTTTAGAGCCACTTGAATGCCTTTACGATATGGACCCAACAAAATCCTCGATTGTAGCATTCGGGCACTGCACAGACGACCCCCACCCACCCATCAAAGAAAATATTTTATGTATGAGCAAAGAGAAAGTTGGAAGAAGATAAAAAAGAATAAGGAGAATGATATTTTTCAATATAAATTAACTGCATAACAAATTAATAGTGACGGAAAAGAATGTCTTGTTATGTGTTACCAAAGCAAAGCAGTTTGTTTGCCAGCATTTGTTTGAGCAATAGTGGACCAGAAACTTTTCGATCTTTAGGTCACGGATGTATCAAGAATAGGAACGAGCATTGTCCCACTTTATTCAGGCTTGTCCTAATTGTCAAATAGTTATCATTTGTCATTCGTTTATGCAAAAGATCACTTTGTGGTTCAAGTTCAATTGGATTTGGACCAATAATTTAGATAACACGGACAAATTAACCTATTACTTTTAATATGTAACTAACCACGAGCACTATATATCTTGACATATGTTTCAATTAAGACTATATTTTAAATTCAATAATTATTTAGTGTTATTTATTTTGTTATTTAATTACTCTTATATCTTGATATTTTACCAATGGATTTATTCTATATTTGATTTGCTTTGCTATACATAAAGGTTTGGGGATGAGGAGGTATTGTTATTAAATCAAACTGCATAGCTTATTTTAACTATATTTTATTTTCATGAGCCAATTTTATTAAAGAGAATATGAGGGATACTCCAAAACTACATATGATCTATGCAAACACTTAAACACCAATAACATAAAATATTACAATAGTTTAATTTTCACATACTTTCAATGTATAAATTTTTATATTGTCAACCAATTATCTTAGGTATTGTTGATATGCATTTGACTAGATCATCCCTGTGAATAACTAATAACCAACTTAGTAATTCTCTTTAGGTGATCTTCTTGAGGAACGGACTTTGTTCTTCAATATGGGTTCCCTGTCTACTCCAAAGAGCTTTTTGGTAGTTGTGTGGCTAATTGAAGCTATGTTACGCTACTCTTAATTGAAATGTGGTAAAGGAATTGTGGTAAACGATTGAATTGTAAAGAAAAGATGTAAACGACTAAATTTAAAGAAACTTGTAAATAAAGCGGTAATGGAAAATAAATGTATGAACAAATAATTTGTATTTATTTGGTCGAGGACCTATTTTACATAAGAATTTCTCCTATTTATAATGTTTCTATGAGGTACAAACATTAGTCGTTTTTGATTGGTTATAACTTCCCACATTCCCACTTTATGCAATAGTTATAGGTGCATGGCATATCATGGGCATTTGGCCTAAAAACTACTCTCAACCACCTCCTAACGTTCTGTCTTTAAACTTCCATGCAACTGTTGTGAAAGAATATGGGCAATGTTGGTGCTCAAGAGGGGAGTGAATTGAGCACTTCAAAACTTTTTCTAGAAACAATTTTCAATTACCTTTGAAAAATAGGGTACTCAAGAATATGCTCCTAACCTCTAACGCAATGTTCTAATGTAATTCTATTGAATGGTGACTCAACTTTAATGCACATGCCTCTACAATGATGATACACGATAGATTGATGAACAATATGATCAATAAAATAACAATATGATAGCCAATCACCAATGTGCAATCACAATATAATCAATTGAAACAAACCAATATCAAGAATTAATTAATCAAACTTGATCAATATAATCAATTAGATCCAAGAATCAATCCAATTTAATCAATAACGCTGATTTTTTTTTTTTTTTGGATGAGTCAAATATTGTGATAGCATAAGACAAGCTCACTTAGCAAGTAAAAGACAAATTTGAATACAAAACAAAAGTGTATGAAAAAGAACCACAAATCTTGATCTATCAAGGGGTTATTAACCTTAAGTGCAACATGACAATTCTGAAGTATTAACTTTAAATGCCAAAAACGCATCCCATAAGGCAAAGAAAAAAAAAAGATACCACTTCTAGCCAAATCCCTAAAGACCCAGCAGTGTAGGATGACAATTTAATACAAGCAGCCTTTTGCCAAAAGCAAAACAAAATAATGAATTTAAAGAACTTTAGATCCCACAGTTCCATGTGTCAGTTTAACCAAATGTGCCCAAACCAATTGTCATATGGCTAGAGCATTAACACTATAACATTTGTGAATAAAGGCATGTAAAACTAGCTTATGCAGTACCAAATAGCAACTTGCCACAACAATAGCTTACTAAGACTGAATATTACAATATTGTGTTGTTAGTGATGCCCAAGCAGGCTCTAGGATTGGTAAACCAACAAGAAAATGCATATGTAAATTACGTATTTCTAATAGTTAGCCAATTATATGATTTGATCTTCACTTGCTCCATCAATTGAACCATGTTCATCATTTACCTAATTGGAAATTTTTTGAAATGGAGCACACTATTGGTTCCCATTGGCCTAGAATCACATGCTTAGAGAGGGAGAACATAAAATTTGATTCAAAGTCACTTTAGGAGACCATTTGAGGTCCAACACATGACTTAAACCCTGAGTTATTAAGATAATCTCATTTCCTACATTTCATCCATTTTACTCTATCATTTTCTCCTCTTTCTTTAGCTTGGCCAGTCCTTACTCTCCCTCTCAAGCTCTCATCTTATGCTTCCATTTCTCATTTAGAGACCATTAAAGTTAGGATTTTCACCCTTCACCTTCACCAACACATCAAAACCTCCATTTTCTCTTCCTCATTTCAAGTTTTGGTAAGTCTTTTCTACTTCCTCTTTTTCCTTTGAGTTATTTGCAACCTCTCCTTCTCCTTCTCATCTTCTTTTTGTTTTTCTCTTCTTATCTAGAGCTCAATGAGCTTGGTTGATGGTGATTAGGTTGTAAAAAGAAAGGTTTGTGAAAATTTGTCGACGTTTTCAAGAGTTCTACAAGGGTAAGGGACTTTACACTTCTAAACTCAAAACCCTTTATATTTTGTCTAATCTCTCTATTTAAAAGTATTTATCGGCTGAACCTATGGTGAAAAATGTGTTCTTGGTCGATTTAGTGCTTGAAAATATGTCCATTGTCATATATGTTCATTTATGCACTAAAAGCTCTTATTTTTGTTCTTTTTGGCATGCTATCTACATGAAATTATGCTTTCTATTTTGTGTATTATATGGTTGCACATGAACTGAATTTTGTGTTTTATTTGATGTATTTTGATGGCTATGTATTGGGTGATGTTATTGTGTGATTTGGAATTAAAAAAATTAAGCCTTTAACGTTTCCATAAGACACAACTCTAGATGGAGGAGGAGGAAGGATTTAGCTACTCGACAAATACCTAAAAATGGACATAATAACCCTAATCAAGAGTTAAGAGGATTACACTTATGTTTGTCCTAGAATACTTAATAAAAATGGCATCTTTGGACAAAACAATGGCATAAATGAATTTTATAATCTTAATAGAGAATTATTCATTTATGATTAATGTTTAAAAATGATAAGAGTTACTAAGCTTAGGAAAAAGATTAGGCTAAAAAGGAGCTAATTTAAACTAGTTTTAGTAACTAATCTAATAATTAGGTGAATTAAGGCAAAAGTGGTAACTTTACCCAAATTAAATTAATATTATGATTAAAATAATTAATTTTAGTTGTAATAAAATTTATTTTTTTAGATTTGAAGAAATAATAATTTTTGAAATTAAAATAAGTAAATTATGAGTATTATAGTCAAAATTGGCTAATTAGGGGTAAAATTATAGTTTCTACTTAGTTAAATTAATTTCATAATTAAAACAATAAATTTTAATCATAATTAACTTATCTAAGTTATATTTGAAGGAAGAATTAATTTTAGACTTAAAATAAGTCAATTATGAAAATTCTAGTTAAGTTAAATAAACAAAGGGGCAAAATTGTTTTTTCACAGTTAAAAGCATTAGAAAAATCAGTAAAATTATTTAATGTAAGATAAATATATAATATAGTTCCCATAAAAATTTCAGGTTAAAATGCTTTAAGAATCTCTTGGAATGATTTTTTTTGAAATAAGTATTTTATTATTGAATTGAAGGGTAATTTAGAAATTTAGAAATTTAAAATTTATTAATTCTAGAATAATATTGAAATATAACATATCTAAATATAATTTAAATTATTAATATTTAATTAAGATTTCCAAGTAGAACCTTAAGAGATTTCTCATAAAATTTAATAATTTGTGTATTATGTAAAAACGTCGATTTAATAGTGTAACATTTAAAATTTGTGAAAAACTTTATAACTTATTAAATTCTGTTTAGACCTTAATTTAATTGTTTTAAAGTGCTTAAGACCAAGTGGTGGACCACACGTGATGTGGTGTTGGTACCCTTAGGAGTCAATCTGCGAATGCAACTTGATGCTTTAAGGAAGTGGTGTTGTTTGTCTCCACATTATGGTCTAAGTGATGTTGATGGAATGATTATCTTGTAATGATGCATATGTTGATTTTCATGCATTCACGAGGATGAGTCGTTATTTGCAAATATGAACATACATTTTATTTGGGACAAGTACGAGAAGGCTAGTGGAGATACAAGTTTGTATCCTTCAAGATTTATTCGAATGCGTGATTCCATAGAGGGTTGGGGCCATGCATCCCTGTGTCATGGTAGCAATTACCCCGTATGAATATCCTAATGAAGTTGCGATCACTTTTGATTATCAGATACTAGTATGTCCATTGAATAGTTTTGGCACGTGCGACGTTGTGGGTTAAAGATGTCCTTTTTATGATGTTTACCATGTTAGGAGACATTGCCAAATGAATGGATCAAATAATAGGAATCTTCATGGAGTGGATTTGTCACATGCATTGGTTGTCAACCATACTGCATTGATTTGCATGCAAATGCTATTGTATGCTGTTACGTTTTGGATTATATGTTGTATGTTGTGATTGTTATTGGCATCTATTTATATTAGTTGTTACATGCATAAAGTACATCATTATGCACATAGTTCTATAGCATCATTATTCTACATGTTTACCCTTCTTGCTTGTGTTTATGCGATGATCATGACATTCATGTTGCAAGAGCAGATGGCACACAGTTGATGACACATGGAGACTTTCTTCATCAATTTACTGTCCACACCCTTAACTTTGAGGAGGAGGCCTCATTAATGACTTCTTATTAGTAGATGTTAGGATGGCCAGTTAGGAGTCTTTAAATTCACTTAAGATATGCCCCCTCCCTTTTGGGATGTATTTTGATTTTTTTTCCCTCTAGAATTTGGTCTACAACAAGTATTTGGGTATTTTGAAATACTTTAACATTTATACTTTCAGCTTATGGTATGTAGCCCTTACGGTGTGGCATAATATTATTTTATTTTATGCACGAGGCATCACAATACCATTCTTTCCTTTCTAGCTTCATATTTTATATGATTTTGGCCATATATTAAAATTTGTTTTGTTTTAGCGACTACAGCTAGCCCTTTCAAGGGCAAAGAGCTTGTTGTGATTGATGTGAAATCCTTTCAAGATTCCTTTATTGGAATTTTTGCTTATAAACTAAGGAAGTCAGCCCCAAGATCACTTGCTTATTGATTGTGTTAGCAATCTCATCTTCTAAAGAAGTTGCCAAACAATAAAGAAATGGGTCAGAGGCTTCTGCCTAAGTTAATCACTTATCTCATATACATTTATGCTTTTAGTCATTTTTCATTAATGACTATTTCCCTTTCAAGTTGAGAAAAAGAATGAGGTGCCTAAGTCACCTTCTTTCAAGCTCCCCAAATCTCTAACTGCTAAAGAAAAGGCCTTGACTGGCTATCACACCAATTGTATGACTTCTCCTATAAAAACCCCTGAACCAGTTCCGACTATTAAATCTCCTTCAATTCTTGACAAGGTTATGTCAAATTATTTCAAGTTTCCATTGATAAATCCTTTGACCCCCAAGAAAGTTCTATAAGTATAATGCCTTTATTGATGAATGGCCAACGACTAATTTCCTTGAAGATCCCAAGCATGTGCTCACCTAGTAGATGTCTTTCCTTAAACAGGCATATGTGACTAATACTTAGGTAGGTTTTGAAACTGAGAAGATTGCTTATGGTCAAATTACTCTGGTCCTTGGGGATGTAGAATCTCAATATGAAGCAAATTTGACAAAAAAGGAGAAAAATGGTAAAGAGATGGAGCATTTGGCCAAGTTAGAGGTTAGGTAGGCTAGCATTACAACTCAATTTAACATTGTGGAAACTGATAGGCTAACTAACTTGGATTCCCAATCCACAATTTCAGCTTGGCTAATTGAATTGAATGAGAATTTAGCCAAGATTCAAGTCAAAATAGCCTAACTCCAACTGCAATTGACAACCACAATCACTAAGGTGAATGCGTGTAATGATCATAAAGTAGAGCTTTACTTCTAGGGGGTCAACTTGGATGAGGAAATTTTTGTTTTATCCTAATTGAAAAGTTGTTGCAAAAAGACTTTGAGGTTGGCTCCAAAGCTCATGTTGAAGTCAGATCGATTATGGACTAGGTCTAAAACTATGCTTAATCAGGCGTAACATCCTGTAACAGTCATTTCTGTATGAATTAAAATGGCACTTGCCTTTGGCATTGAGTTTGCAGTAGCTTTAGCAGATAGCTCAACTTTAGAAGCTTAAGCTTTTACTATTTTCCTTCGCCCTTGTTATTTTAAACTTTTGGTTTAGGCCTACGAGCCTTCATTTGTTATGGCAACTGACCTATAGCTGTCAGGACAATTTTCTTTATTTTTCATACATGCTTAGAGTAATATTTCTTTAAATATCTTGCATTTATGATTTTCTATGCTCATTTCCTGCATGTTGACCAGCTAATATGCCCTACTAGGCATCATTTGAAGAAAGATGATGATAGGTATATGAAATTGGACATGAAGATGGCTAAAAGGCAAAGTGTTTTGATAAAGACTTCACATTTGAAGTGAAGATTTGAAATATTATAATTTTTTTATTATTTGTTGTTTTTTGCTTATGTATAGTCTTGATTAAGTTTCTTATGCATATCTTGCTTTAATGAGAGTTTAGATCATGAGCATAAATAAAATCCACTTAAAAAAAATTCAAAGATTATTTTTGAAATTAAAATCAATTAAGCACGTAATTATTTGATCAATATAGTTGATTCAAATGTTAATTGATGTTGATTAATTAGTTGAAAGGACAATTAAAGTCTTAAACATGTTTAGAATAGAAGAAGTTAAGTCTTTAGGACTTGGATAATGAAATTTATCATGTTATTTTTTGTTGTAATAGATTACGTACATTATGTAATAGATTAAATTGTTCTTGACAAGTTTCTAGAACATTAGAACAATGTAATCAATTACATAAAATTTGAAATAAACTACAAAAACAAGGAAAGTTATGAGAAATAGATTAATTTTGTTTTAATCGATTACAACGTATATGTAATTGATTACAATTTCTTGAAAACAAGCCCAAGTAGTTTGATGATTAAATTAATCAATTACCATTAGGTTATAATCGATTACATAAGTGTTTTTAACATAAATAATGGAAAAGCTAACTTCATTCTTGATGGTTTTGAAGTCCAATTGATATATAAGTTGATTATCTTTCATTAGCTTAACAACATACATCATTATATGTGAAAAATTGAAGAGAGAAATACAATTTTACATTATTACAATCAAGCTTTGAAAATTGATGGACTTTTAGGTTGACTCTCTTAAAGTTCAAGAAAAGTTCACGAAAGACACTCTAAGTTTTTAATTTGTGGGTCCATCACATTCAGATTATTTTTGCTTTGATTTTTGTGTAAGATTTTATTTGAGATGTGATATCTCTCAAGTAGGATTGTAGGTGAGGTATCCTATATGGTCTTTTCTAAACCTTAGTCACAGTATCAATGGTAAATGCTTATAAAGATTCAAGAAAAGGTGTTTTCTTGATGAAGTTTATTATAAACTTAAAAGATCTCAAAAAGGATCTAAGAATTGAATGTAGGTTACAGTGGTAGTGATTGAACTAATATAAAAATTATTGGTGCATAATATCTCTATCCCAAAACTCTTTTATATTCAGTTTTCTTGAATATCTTGTGAACACTATTGTGATTTGCATTCATTTTAGGGTCATAATCATACCATTGTGCATATATCTTTTATATTCAGTTTTCTTGAATATCTTGTGAATACTATTGTGATTTGCATTCATTTTAAGGTCATAATCATATCATTGTGCATCTTTAACAATCATAATCTATAAATAACTCCAATTGAAATTATTTATGAAGTAATGGAACCAAACTTTTGAAAAAAAATTTAACAATCTAATGCACCTTTTTTTCGGATTGTTTTGCCATTTGTCTAACATATCACTTGGCTAACAATAAAGGGGACTCCTAATTAGGTGGTCATTTGTTGAATTTGGGATCTTTATGCCCAATGAGCATATTTGTTATCCATACCAAATCCCCTTCGACAAAAGTCTTCCTATGCACATATTTATTATAGTGTGTGGTTGCCTTTTTCTTATTACACTTGATAATTTCTAAAATGCTTAAATGATCCTCATCGATTGATTCTAATTTGAGGATTAGAGTTCTCTGATAGTCATCCAACAACAGAAGGGTTTGCTAGGCAACTAACAATGAGTTGTCATTGATTTCTAAAGGCAAGACTTCATCTTGCCCAAAGGTGGGCCTAAAAATGGTAACCGTCGTGACATTATTCTTAGTATTGCAATAGGCCTATAACACTTCAGGCAAGACTCTGTGCCATTTATGTGACTTTTCTTCTATAAACTTCTTGATCAAGTCCAAGCACTTGTAAAGAATCAACATTCACCTTCAAAGGTTCTTTTTCTCAAATTTCAGTCTCCTTTCTTTAATTGCTTTTTGGATCAAGTTCCTGAAATGAATGTAATTATTAGTCCAATGTCCATAATATTGCAGTATTTACAATATTTTCAACATTTTCTTTGTTTAGAAGAAGGAATCTTATGATTGTCACTTTGCATAATCTATTTGTCTTTCAACAAGATATTTTAAATCTTATCAACCTAGATTACATCAAATCAATACTTTTTGTTTGAAAATTTATTTTTATTTTCTATCAATTTTAAGGATTAACAAATATATGAAGGTTCAAGTTTTAATGCTGCCAAATTAATATCATTTCTTTCATATTCAATGTCTAAGTCTTGGTTAGAATCATTTTCCTCAATACCCTTATTTGAGACTTCAACATAGGCTACTTTATCCTTTCGAACAACCCTTTCTAACCTTCTACATTTTTCTTTTTTCCTTTTTCAAGTTTTAGTTGTTTGATCTTTCTAACTTTGTTAGCCAATTGCATCATATCTTTTAGTTATTGGTTTACTAATTCATTTGAATCAAATAGTCTAATCCGCTAACTGCCATTCAAACTAACTCATGCTCAGCTACTTGTGTATAACATCTAGCCTTAATTTGTCTAAAGCTATTTAGGTAGTTTGGACTAATTATTAGTTTTTTTTTGTATTAATTATGTCCATCAAACTAACATTAGTTTCACCTTTAAAAATTGCTTATGGAAGTGCCTTTAATCCAAGTGAAAATTGAATTTGAGGCAAGGTTGCAAACCATGTAAATGCTTTTTTGGTTAACAAACTTGGAAAATATTTCATTTCCAAGTATTCATTGTTTGGCTAGTTCTCCACATTCAATTAAATATCTAGCCACAAATTCAATAGTTGATTCCTCTATTTCACTAGTTAATTTTGAAAATTTTGACACCTTTAACCTTCTTGGTAACCTAGCTTGCAAAACATAATCTGGATATGCAAATATAAAATAAGATTAATTTGGACTCGTGTTTGTTGAGAACTTATTCAACAATATTGGTAATATTTTGGGAATTTCTATAATTCATATTTTGCAAAATTTTCATATTTTGTAAATTTTGCATATTAAGCCCCCTAAGATTAGTTTGTCAAATTTCTTCTAACACCTGGTCATCATTTTGATTCAATTAACTGTAACCACGAGTTTGTTTGGATTCTGAACTAGTTGTTGTTGAACTTAAGGATTAGGTTCAACTTTATACACAACTAGTTGTGTTTGTGATTGTGGTATACCAAAGTCATCAACAATTTGACCCATTTGTCTTGCTAACCCTTAATACCTAGTGTTGGTAGTTTGATTTAAGGGGTTAAAAATTATGGCATTTGTTGTGTTAACATGTTGACCATTTTGTGATTATTTTCATTCATCCATTTGCTGTCAAGTGGAATGGAGACTATGATTGGTAAAACTTATCGAAGGATTACCTGATGCCCTCAAAATACTTCCATCATTATTAGCTCTAATTGCATTCATATGTGTGGATTAGAATTTGGTCTACTTTGAGAAGAAACTGTTGATATAATTGCATTGGGTGCTACTTGATGATTATGAGGCATAGGTAAAGCCATATTTTGAGGTTGATATCTAGGCACACCCCTAGGCATGATCTGTGTTATAGGAGTACTTAGATTCATTTTTGAAGTCAAAAGTGGTAATGATACCACTTGATTTACAATGGTTCACATTAGCGGTGATGCAGTACTAACATTTTCAACATTAGTTATTGAAGCTGCAATGTTTTCATTTATAGCAAAATTTTCAAAACCATTATGGTTTCCAAGGTTAGGATTGCCTTGGTTTAATATATTTTTAGGGTTTCTTGGAGATCTATTGTTTGCCATGGTAACCATTTTACCACTTCTCAATCTCATGCACTATTCGAACTAACTTTATAATTTTCTAAATTTGTATGTCTCACCAAGCATGCCAATTTGTTGAGAGTGGAATTTGTTTCAATTTTTATGTTGCTTTGAGTTGAGATGGAATTCTAAATCTTTAGATTATTTTCCACTTTTTGATGCTAAATTATGTATATTTGGGACTAATATAAAATCAAAAACAATTATGGTTTTTTTTATTTATCAAACTAGTAGTGTTTTGCTTTCAATCGAATGACATGTAGTCGAGTTAGAATCTTAATTCAATACCAACATTATGTTGGTCTGAGTAGAACTATGCTCGGATTCCTTAAGTACAGTCTCGGGTTAGAGTCTTGTGAATTGAAAAAATGTGATTGGAAGGAGAGACCTCACTAAAGGTGTCCAGCTAGGTTCTTTAGCAAAGATTAGTCATCGGCGAAATTGGTGGATACTTTGCACCAATGATATGGTAACCCAAAAATCTTAATTAAATAATTCATAAGACCTTGATGTGAAAATAAATATCAAAATTTGATTTGCCTAAGATGTAATCGAATTCGATTATAATGTTAACTTTGTGACTTTGAACGAGTATAAGAACTTGTCCACTAAGCATTTTCAACTTAATTTGAATTATACATCAAATTTTAATTCGATTTGTTCAAAGTTACAATTGTAACTTAAGTTGTGAAATAAAGTTGAGTAAAGTATGTTTTTGGTTCCTCTAAAATTTTTCAAATTCAGTTTAGTCCTCTAAAAAATTTGTCCTATTTTCGTCCCTCAAATTTAGAAATACATCACTTTTGGTCCTCAAAGCGATTATAATTAACATTTAATAGCGGTTATAAATCGTTATAAAATACCTTTTAAGAACTAAAAGTAATGTATTTCCAAATTAGAGGGGTAAAATAGGACAATTTTTTTTGAAAGACTAAAATCGAATTTAAAAAATTTTAGAGGGACCAAAAACATAGTTTACTCAATAAAGTTTCATAAGAAACTTAATTACATAATTTTAGAGTAAAGGAAAAATGCAATTAAACTTCAGTTAAATGTAATTTTTTTTAAAAAAATGTCAAATGAACTTAGTAAATGCATAAATCAAATGAAAGTATTTTAAATTGAAAGAAAATTAAAGGAATAATAACATAATGCAAAATGAAGTAAAGAACATGGAATATAGTTGTGCAAAACAATAAGTTCGAAAAAGCAATTAAAGCTTTTGAGAAAGTATATGCACAAGAGTATAAATAACTGAATGTAGATGATTTGAAACTTAAAGAAAAGAAATGGCGAAAAAAGAACAAAAAATGTTGAAATATAAAGAACTAGAATAAAATTTGAACAATAAAGCAAATTGCATGAAAATAACTTGAAGCAAATCTAAGTATTGAGAATGTAAATTGAAATTAAAAAAAGAAAGGATAAAAGAAAAAAAAGTGCAATTAAACATAAAGAATTCGAATGTAAATTGAAAAGTTAGAGTAGATTGACAGAAATGTACAGACTTTGAATTATTGGTTGAAAACATACATATGACTTTGAACCAATAGCCATTTAATATGTGACATGTGTTAGGTGTTACAAAGTGTTTGTGTAATGTATTCCAATAACAAAAATGATTTATAGTCTTTTTCATAGATTTATTTTCCTATTGGTCAAGAAATTTGATACAGACACATATCAAATTGTCAAGGATCAACTAATTAAGATCTTGACATTTATCTCGATTTACGTGACACTGTTATTAATTGTCTTTTAACTTAGAATACTCAAACTCTTACCTCAAATTCTTTTTCTCTTGACACTTAATTAGTCATTTTTTTAATCTTTTCAAACTTGGCTTCAATTGAGCTTTTCTCGAATTCTTGAACATTTCTTTAGCATAAATTGAATCAACTCTAGACCCCGAATCTTTCAAAAAAATCAAAATTCGGCCAATCTCAAAGTGTTTGACGCCAATAAAAATACTATTATTCTATTGGAAATTCATTTAGACATCAGAATGTTTGATGGTGGTAACTATTGTCGACGTTGATCGGAGATCACACCTTCACTTCTTTGTCCGTGGAGTCATAAGTCGACTTCTGCACACCCTCCGACTTGCTACGTTTGCACTGAACATTTTTAAAATTTCAAATTCTAAAAATAAATAACGGAGATGAAGTTTTAACTTATTTATTAAAGGACTTATCTAATGGGATTGCTTTTTAACTCATTTAGACAAAATGAAGTATAAATAAGCTATTATAGTGGGAGAAAAAAAAACAATTGGTCCTGGGAAATCACATGACAAAGTTAATAGATTTTATTAAATGAAACAATAAATAGTATTGTTGCATAAAAATTTTGTGCACATAAGTTTCACAAAATAATAAAAAAGGTGATTGAATTCTTTTTTCTGTGTGTAAAATATATTTAATCTTTCATTTAGTATTTGTGAAACTTTTATGCTCAAAATCTTTACCCACTTCCTATCATGCATGAAATTAAACCAGAAAATAAAAGTAGAGCCGACAAAGAGAGTGTAAACCAACATACCTAATTGGCGATAAGAGAGAATGAGAAAAGAACAAATTAAGCCAGATTGGTCCAGTCACAAGCTGCCGACTGGCTTTCTTTATGTGCAAGTGGGTGCCACTTTCTCATCTCCATTATTTTTGTTTTTGCTCCCTTGCAAGTTGCAATTGTGGCAAGTGACACATTATTGGAATAGTTTTTAGTAGCGTTTCAGCCACAATCATGTACATGTATAAAATATTAAAACTTGTTCAGTCTTTTATAAAAACCAAAAATGTTTTGATTTTCACTCGATATTATTTGGTAGAGAATGAAAAATTTCTTGCAACTCAAATTTATGGTAGCATATACTTGACTCAAAATTAAAATGTATCAAGTAAATACGGTAATTAATTATTGGGTTATATATGTTTTTGGTTCTTGTAAAATTTCAGATTTTTTGATTTAGTTTCTATAATTTTTTTTTTGTCCTTCATTAGTCCCTCGTTTATTTTCCGTTATTAATATTAGTCCTTGGAAGGAACTAAAAATGGTCCAAAAAGGACAAAAATTTTAACCTCCTAGGTATTAATAGTAATGGTGAAAAATAAACGAGAAACTAAAAATAAGCAAAAACTTGAAGTAAAATCAGATATTTAAAATTATATAGGAAATGAAAAAACATATTTAACTTTGATATAGTTTCATAATGCTCTGCAACCCTGTAGCATATAGTCTTTTTTTTTTCCCTTCTTTTTATAAGCCCCGGTAGCATATAATTAACTTATGAATATACATTATGAATTTAAATTTCATTAGAGTTTAAGGGCGAAAATGAGTAGGTCAGAAGTCAGGCACGGCAGACACGGTATGGACTACCATCTCACTTTGGCTATAAAAGCAATGATATATTTGTGGACTAAAGCAGTTTCCATACTAGAAAGTTATGAGGCTATCATTCTCCAATCAATTTTGGTTTTTTCTTTTCGGCATGGAAAAAGACTTCGGTGCACAAACTTGAATGGAAAGTAATTTTGTGGGTAGTCGTTTTCACAGTGAACAAGACGCCATGACGGTGCATGCACATCCATAGTTTTCAGAAGCATAAATGCTGGTTTTGATTAAGACTAAGTAAAATTTAATATGTGTTTATCCTTTTGAGATGACTGTACTTGTGAGGATTAATTTTCTATTTAATAAGATATGGTTAATGACAATTTGATGTCTTTGTATATTCAATTTGCACAACTTTACCGAGTTGAGTCTACTTTCTTTGTGTGATTAGCATTACTTGGCTGCGTACAATTTAGAAAGTGATAGTAATCTAACTAAGCTGCTTAACCTCCTTACACTCCAATTGATGTTCATTCAATTGAAATAATCTAACCATATCGATTAAACCAAGCAAAATTACGTTAATTTTTCTTCTAAAGTATTCATTTTATTTCATTGTGTTTGATTGAAATAAGTCACTTGTACTTAGAGGACTCTAAACAATCATGTCATGAGTCGTAATTAGTCTCTTTAGTGATTCCTATTAATGTGGATTCTGATATTTTCTTCGTTTCTTCTAATTGTGGATTAAAAAATAACATCATGCGGGCAAAGCTTAATTATATTATTTGGAGAATTCTCTACACCTTTTTGTAAATGTAACCATCTTCTATACTTTTACTTGAACTAATTATAAAATGTAAGCTGATAAAACACAACTTTGTTTTCCTCTCATTAAGTGTCCCTCAAGTTTTTCTTTTGGAATGAATACATCGGGACAAACCGCCCAAACCTGAAGAAAACTACCTTGGAATGAAAGTAAACAACCAAATCCCACAAAGTTGATTAATTATTGGTATTCAAGTTCTTTTGTTTTTAACTTTTAAAGTCCTTTTGTTGGCCAGATACTCAACGTCCTTTTAGCTTGAATTTCCATGAATTGTGTCGGTGTCAAATTAAAAAAAATATATTATTGCTCAAATAAAATTTAAAAATGCTAATTTAATTTCTACCTAACAATTCAAAGAGACTTGGAGATACTTTATATTGATACATTTTCTAGCATACTTTTTTGAACATATTTATACTATTGACTAAAATTTATTAAAAATTATAATTTTTGTGAGTTTCATTTCATAATGAGTCTTATTTATGATTTTGTAATTTTCAATAAATTTAACGAATAATAAAGAGTGTATTAAAAAAGTGTATTAGAAGACGTGTTATTAGCACTAGAATAAAAGCTACAATGAGTATGTAATGACCAGTTCACATCCTTCGTAGGTAAGCATAGTCTCAATGTACAGAAAGACAGTTGTCAAAGAAAAGTTCCACAAAACAGTGAAAAGGGTATGCTACTAATGTTGGTTTAATTCATGATGGTGAGAATATTTTCTTTTCTCTCCCTTGAAATATATTTCAGTTGCAAATGTGATTGTAACTCATATGTTGAATTTCCGTGCCTTCCTTGTCACGAAGACTTAGGGTCCCTACCTATGGTGTGCCATAGGATTGTTCGAGTCATGTAAGCCTCAAAACTTGCCAATAGTTAACGTCCAATTAGCCAAGAAATGGAAAAACATATGTGATGGTTCAGATTGTTTTACGCACACTAATAAGAGCACACTTCGAGGGGTGGCTCCTCCTATGCAGAAAAATTACAAACAGAAGATAAAAGGAATAAAGGAAAACTCAACTCATTTCTCTTTCCTTAGTCCTTATTCACATACAGAGCTTCTCCTGCTGAAGTTCTTGCTTCATGGAAAGGAAAATATCTTGACACGTGCCCTAACAAATTCATAATCACTTAATAAATCACAGCCCATCACAAACCATTTAGACCTCACCCTATGGGCTTGTTTCACAACATACACACCCTGTTCGAGCCCATATAATCCATGTTATGAGAGCTTGGGTCATATCAATTGGGTTTTTGGTGGGCTGGTCTCAACGTTTTAGTAGATTGAACTGAGTTGACGTATAAATTGTGATCCACTTTAATAGCTCTAAGGTAATTTTAATTTTGCATGACTGTTGCCGTAATAACAGTTAAAAATATTACAAAGAATTGAATGCAATAAATCTACATCTATCTATCTATATATATGTTGATAAAAACTTGAATGTTATAATAATTGTTAGATCTAATCAAATTTAGTAGGCCTAATTACAATTAATGTAGAATTGAATTGCTCACATTAATGCTATTTATTATATAATTTTGATAATTCTAAGTTAATAATATATATTTCAAAACTAAAAGATAATAAAAACAAATTAGATATATAAATATTATAATGACAACATCTTTCTTAAAACATAATAATAATATTAAATATCATAATATTACAAAAAGTTAGATATATTTAAAATCTAATAATTTTATAAATATGTAGTTAAATTTAAAATGATTCATAATATTTTATTTTAGTTAATAATTAAGGATAAAATGTATATAATATACATGTTTTTTAACCTAGAACCTATGATGCTATGCATGTTTAACTCCAAAAATATGGTGCAATTTTTCACTCAAATATAACATTTTAAATAATGACAATTAATGAACATAAAAATAATAATAACATGATTTATAAAAACAATTTCTATGCTAAGATAAAAATTTATAATAAACATTCTTGATAAATAAAAATAGCATATAATGATATTAAAATTAAAGAATAAATAATAATAATAATAATAATAATAATAATAATAATAATAATAATAATAATAATAATAATAATAAAAATAAATTATAGAGTCTTTTCATATTCATAATACTCAAATAAACCATCATAGTTTTTATTACTATAAATTCATATCTACAATTACTCTTTATTACATGTCTTAGTATGATGATCTTTATTATGTATATATAAGTATACTTTATTTTTCAAATTTAGCTACTAAATATATTTCATGAAAAATAATAATTAAAATTAATTATTTTATAAATATGTAGTTAAATTAATTGTTATGTATATACATAAGTTTATTTTATTTTTTATTTAGTTACTTTAAAATATATTTATGAACAATAATGATTATAAACAAGGATTTTATAGATATTTATTTAAAATATTAATTAAAAATAAAAATTAATAGATAAACTATCATATATATATACACAGCTTCCTCAATTTTAATCTAATTAGAAACTCTTAATTTATTATTTAAAAATTAATTATAAATATTAAAAATATATAATATAAATAAACCATGTAGTAAAGGAGACTTGAACTTTTGTAAGCTGTTGATGGAGACTAAAACTTTATAATAGCCATTAGATCTAATAAAGTTAACAGAATTAATTTTATTTAATGATGAACTAAATTGTTCACATTAATTATATTTATTACATAAATATTAATGTAACACTTAATATTGTAATGTAATATTTTTATAAATATATAAATAAATACTTTATTTAAATAGTATTAAATATTATATTTATTAAATATAATATATTTATTATATTTAATAATTAAAATATAAATTTATTAAATGTATGACTTTTCATCATAATCTATTTATTAAAAATTATATTTCTATTATAAGAATAAAAATATTTTATTATTGTATGTATTACTATCAATTTATATATTATTTTATATGTAATATAAAATACATGTTAATATAATATTCACAATAACAAAAATAAAAACTCAATTTTATATATTCTTGAAGCTTACTTTTAGTAAATAATTAAATTGATTACTTTAATGATAATTATTACACAATTTTGATGACTAAAAGTTAATAATAATATAATAATAATAAATAAAACATCATAAAAAGAATCCTTTAAAATTTATATGGGTCAATAATATTATAATTTTTATTCTTATAAATTTAAAGCTTAATAATAATAGTAATAGTAGTACATTAAATTGATCAATTAAATAGTACATAATCTACAACATTGATTAAATTTAATATAAAAGTAATAAACAAATAAAACAACAACAACAACAACAACAACAACACAACAACAACAACAACAACAACAACAATAATAATAGAGTTTTTTTTTCAGAATGGTCAATTGCAAGACATAATGATTTTTATTTCTTATAAATTTAGACATTAAAGAATAATAAATACCCATTACATATTATAAATATAAAATAGTTGTAAGTATGCAATAATAGTGTAGTTATTATTATTAATAATGTTGTCTTTTTGAATTCACTTAGAATGAGAAATAAACATAGTAACATATGAAAAATATCATGTAATAACATTAAAAGGATTAGTAACACATGTAAATAATAATAAATAGATAATTAATAATCCTTATAGATAAATAAATTTAAAAAATAACAAGTAATGAAATTAAAATCAAAGAACAAATAATAATAATGAAAAATTATCTCATTGCACTAATCAGGAGTGTTCAAATTATGACGCGATGTGGTTAATTAATTCAATTTGAAAAATATCACATAATTATAATTAATATCTTCAAAGTGATTAAAAATTTAATTTTAAATAATTAACAACCACATCTATTTAATAAAAATCACACTATTTCAATAAATTCAAAATAAATTTTAATTTTTACAACATTTAAAAATTATTAATTATAAATACATAAAAATCAAGTATATGTTAATATAATATCTACAATAACAAAAATGAAATCTAAAATTTAAATAATTATATATTATACATTCATATTTATTATATTTACATTCTTTTTAAATTTATAAATTTCATATAAGTATTGCATCTCTATTATTTCTTGGAGAAAGAATAAATCATAATAAATTTCAATAGACTTAATATTTTTGAAGATAAGATTTGCTCAATTAAAAATATAATTAATCATCTTTCTCAAGTTTAATGTAATTATATTTAATATAATAGTAAATATTTTTAAAAATGATACTTTTACTTATGTAGGTATATTTTAAAAAAATACTAAATACAACTATCAAAAATATATAATTTAAACAAACTCGTGCAACGCACATATTTAAATCTAGTATTATGCTAATTGTACCTAAAGCAGATAAAGGTTCAAGCTCAAAAGAATATAAGAATAATTGGGGGGGAAAGTCTACTTCTTTGCACTATTTGTCATGCCTGTGGGAATAATTGGTGTTATACATGGATTAATTGTGCTTTTAGTTTCTTTACTAGCTATCTTAATTTTATAAATTTGTACATCCTAATTTTCCTTTTAATGAAATTGGTCTTCACACAATTTTGATTATGTAATTTGGTCTGTTGTTAACTTGATATTTAATATTTAATGAAAATATTGACATAGTAGAAGAGTGCTAAGGTAAATATATTGATACAGACTTAAAATATTGACTAGGATATTAATGTGGGCCCCAATTCACACATACACAATTTTAAATAATGTTAAAATAATTTTGCCTTTTTGGGGCCAAAATTTTATATATTAAAAATAATTTAACCTAATTTAAATTTAATTAGTATATTAATATACTAATTATTTAATATAGTAATTAGTATATTAAATTCAAATTTAATATACTAATTAAATTTAAATCAGGTTAAATTAATCATTAATATGCAAATTTTGGTTTCAAAAAGGGTTAAATTATTTGTTAACATTATTTAAATTTTTCTATTAATTTTAAAATATTAATATTTTACCTGTAAGACTAACATACATATATAAATGAAAAATCGTTTTAGATTTTTATATAGTATATATAATAAAAAAATTTAATGACCGATTTATTAAGTTAATTTTTGTGCATGACATAAGTAACAATGTTAGTATTATTATAATTCAAATTAATATGAATTTTGATATAATTAATTATTCAATTGAAACATGTATTTATTTTTAAAATTTATTTAAAAAATAGTCTTTTTTTTTTTGCAAATAAAATTAAGTTTGAAAATATTTATACGTTAGCTTTCAAATAATATTATTAATTGAAAATTGTTATTTACAAAAATAACAAGACAAGGCCTAGTTATGCTTGTACACTAAAGCTCTATTTAAGAACTTTACGTAACACCCACTATAATAAGACATACATTCATTTTATTTTATTATTTTTTAATTCGTTTGTTAGAGTGTCGGCTTGATTTAAAACTAATACGTACTTTTTTTTTTTTTTTGCAAACGTTTAGTAATTCCAAGAGACATTATATAAAAAACCATGATCGGGAAATAGACGTTAAGTCTTACGTACAAAATCAGAGTACATATATAAGGAATACATCAGCAAATACAACAAAAGTACATCTTAAAAACTCGCTCGTAATTGTGCAACAAAATGACCTATGTCAAAGCAGTATAGATCTATACTAGGCTAGCCCATCCTATAAAATCTAAAAAAGTCATATGTAAAGTAGTCGTCACTACTAGTCCTCAGAGTCCATTTGCTTGTACCACGATCGTATATAAAAGAAACAAACAAGAAAGGAGTGAGGTTTTTATAAAAGCCTCATTCGTTTCTTAATAGGCTACAAACAACAAATTAAACAAGCACTCAGGAGAAATCCTAAGGTCTGACCTACGTTATTACGACTCAATCTCAACCTTTACCAGACATATGGATTCTTACCTATCTCTAATGATTTACTTTAACCATCAAGAATCACTGGGAAGCGATTGGAAGTTCATATAATCTCTCACAAGGTACAGACATCCATGTCGTAATCATCATCCTCGAGGAAAGGGCCACACGCCCATCAAGGATATACACTACACCAATCATGGTGATGCTGAGCAGACGTTAGGGTTGCCAAGTCGGTTTACGTGATTTACCCTTGCTTAGGGTGTTAACCTGATCATTGGGATGTTCACAACTCATCACATTTACCCTCAAGACCCGACCAATGGTCCCTGCCTTTCATCCCACAGTGTATCATACTGTGACTTCCCAGACACCGGCACTCATGCTTCTCAGCATGGTCCTAACTCAATCGGGGTTTTCCTATGATTTTACTTTCTAAGTTTCAAGAAATACTCTCTGGATAATCCAGCAGAGTTCCAAAGTTACTCATCACAGATATTTCATTCATTCATCACTCTTACTTAAAACTTAGAAATAATTTGATGTGAATGTCATAGGAAGGAAAATATCAACAATCAAAGTTACATACATATTCATTCTCATATTTATCATAGTTCTTATTTTAATTACTTTGTTTTATCCTTATCCTTTTCTAACTTTTCAAATTAGACTATTTTAAAGAGTAAACTCTTGTCTACAATCATGGCTAGGACGTAGTAATAAAATTTTAAGAGAAGTTCTTTTTTGATGTGGAAGGTCAGACTATGTTGCAACCACAGACCATAGTTAGAGTTTCTCTTCAGTTATTTCCTTTTACTAAAATTTGGGTTGTTCATCTCACAAAACCAAGACTTCTAATTTCTTGAAGAAGATTTTGTAATTGCATGCATTCAAAACATTTGTTATCTTTATTTGGACAAGATTATTTATTTATTTCCATACTAGCCATAATTTGTTCAAAATAATAGTTGAATGGTAACAAATTAAAATTTGTCCAATAAGGTCTTTATTTCTAAAAACTTTTCCTAGTTTGGGCCTAAAGTCCATTTAGTTAATTTTGACAAAACTTTATTTCTTAGATTAATCCACAAAAATTTAATAGAACTTGTTTTTTCAAGAAAACCTTTTTCTTTAACTTTTCCTAAGATTTATTCTCACCAATTTGAATTAATTCAAGTAATTGTCAAAAATGCTAAATCTAAATGAAAAATTCATTTTCTTCATTATTTCATTTTTCAATGTGCCGAATGCCCTTCTTTTGAAAAAGCCCAAATTTTTGTTTTTCTTTTTAGAAATTAAATTCATTTTCTATGTGGTCCAAAAATTGATTTTATAAGTAATTATTATTTCTCAATCATCTTACCCATTCTAATAAGTTAATTGACACAAAAAAAAATATTTCTTATCCTTTTCTTTAAGCATGGCCGAGAGCCTTTAAGAGGAAAATGGTTTCCAAAATTTGTTGCTCCAAGTGATCTTGAGGCTTAAAAAAAAATGGTTTTCAAGAAAATAACTAGCTTACATAAAAATAGGCTCATTGATGGTTAGTCATAATAAGATATTAAGTTATAATATGGTACCAACAATAATAATAATTTAGGATAAATGATAATGACCAAGATAACAATAAGATAAATGACAATAATTTAAATGGGCAAATATAAATTGCAATAAGTAAAGCAAAAATTAAAGGGCAAGAATTTAAATAGCAAGAACTTAAACAATAAGCACAATTAAAAAAATATGGCAGCATAATGGAATAATAACAAGGCAAGAATTAAATGAACATTAAAGTAAATGACTTAATAAAGCAAGAATTAAAATGATCAAGAATATAGATTACTACATAGTAATAGTAGTAGGATTAGTAAGTTATTTGGGTCTAAGGAATAACCCACACACACACACACCCATTAAGAACAAATGTAGAGCTTAAACCTTACTCCCCCTTACCTCTAAATATGGTTGGTTGGTGGAGAATAGAAGAGGAGAGGTGGCTTGGAGGTTTAATGGCCTAAACTTAATGGAAAGCTTTTAAAGGTGGAAAAAGAAATTTCAAGAGCTTGGGGAGGGAGAAGCTACACGTTTCCAGCAGCTGGGAGGCAGAGAGAGAGTTCTTATTTGTGAAGGAAAAGGAGCAATAATGTAGTGGTTGAAGGGGTTCTATTTATAGGACAAAAAGTAGGTATTTTAGATTTAATTTTTGAGTCAAAAACCATAAAATATCATTTTTATTTGTACTTTCCACATGTGGGCTTAGGGGAAACGTCCCAGACCAGTCAAAGGTCTGAAAAAAATTTTAAATTTTTTTATATAATTATTAGATATTAAAAATAATTAAATATTAATTTATTGCAACAAAATTAGATAGGAATTTTGGGTAGGTTTTTGGAAAATCTGGACACACCACGTTTTCAAGTATATTTTTATGAGCCTTAAAAAAAATTTCAGAATTTTCTCATGTATATATTATTTATAATAATTTTTTCACTAAAAAAGGCATTTATTAAGCTAGTAAATCCCATTTTGCCAAATAAATATATTTTTCGGACTTTTCACTATTTTTCCCTTAAAATGATATTGGTATAATTAAAATATACTCAATATAAATTTTTCAAAATTAAAAGTCTCCTGTTGACTTTCACAATTGTCTAATGGTATACTGGTCATTTCACAAAAACTGTCTCAGAAAAATTCCCAAAAATTTCTTAAATTATTATTAATTATTTTGAATATAAATATGGTTTAAAAATAATTTTTAAACCTCTCTAGCTAATTTTTACTATTTTATCCCTTTAAGCAGGTTTTTAGGGACAAACCAATTGTTTTATCACTTCCGGGCCTTAACCCAATAAAATAAAATGAAAATATAAACTAGATAGAACTTGCTAATATGAATATAACTGTGAGAATTATATCCTTGAGATTCCCATTTGATTTTTCACAGTTAATCATAAAATAATTAGAAAAACAAACAAGCAGGTTAAAGTGGGGGTGTTACACTTTACATATTATAGTTTTGTTATACTTATACCAAATGCATTAGGTGGTATAGATATTTTATTGCTTGTCCACACTTGTGTGGTAATCGGTTCAAGCATGAGAATTAGCATTTTCTTGCATCTTCAAAATGTTGAATGTTTGAAAAATATGGAGATCAAAATCACACAAATTGAAAAATAGGGGGCTAAAATTGAACAAGTACCATTTTATTGTAAAAAAGTAAATTAAAACAATTTTTTATAGGCAAAAGTAATATTATTAACTAGAGCACAAGGCATTGCAATCCAAATATATAAAGCACACTAAAAAAGGAAGTTAATCTTTCAAAGACACATGCTACCAGCACACACCAATCCATAGGACGCAAGTCAGAACCACCAACAATTGTTTGGAAATAATACTAAGAACTGACCATATTATCAAACAAAAAAAATCAAATAAAAAAACTCTTATTGATAAATAATAATACTACATCAAAATCATAAAGATTGCATAATAGCATGCCAGAAAATATATCGAAATTGTTTCACTTGTTTACCAATAACCAAACCTCCATGTTGAAGAAAATAAGCAATTCCAAAGAATGGTAAAACCACATTTATTGATGTGCAAAAATTGCAATTGCACGGTTGTCGTCAAGTAATAATTAAAAGATCGTCTCCACAGAGACTGCGTGTTCAATAATTATTGCTAAATAAATAAAAATTAAAAAAAAATTGGAAAAATTTAGGGTAGAGAAATTGAGAGAAAAATGTATTTAAAGATTAAATCAAATAGCAATAAAAATTAGGGGTAATTCAAGATGAGAAGCTTTCCAGGATTAGGGTAACATACTACGACGCTTAATGCCTTAATTTTGCCACCTATATGTTTCACTTGTTCTTATTGAATGTGAATTAACTTAAGATACCCTTCGTTCTCTTTCAAGGTACGACGGGGGTACCTAACCAAATTTATTACCTATTGTCATGATAGCTATGTTCAATTAGACCCAATAAGTTCTTTGTTAATTCAATTATTCCTCCAAGGCTTTAGCATACTTTCGTGGTTTAAAACTAAGTTTCTTTCCTATGAGTCTGGTATTTAGGTTCACCTTTCAGTACTTCCCCAAATTCCTAAGGTTATGAAAAACGTTGGCCAATTCGTTTTGCATAAATAAATCAATAGAAAAAGAATCAAAAGAGAAACAAGATCATATAAAGGCAAACGAACATTAATTCACTAAGACAATTATAGGGCTATGCCCAATCCTAGAAAAATAGGATTTTACTCACACATAGTCATGAGAGAATGTCAAAAAGAAAAGAAAAAGAACATAAAACAAGCACGGAGATAATTGAAGAAGGAGAGTAATCCCTAATTCTCCGTGCTTCCAATAAAGTTCAAAAGATAAAAATAAAATCCCTAAGAAGGTCTATTTATATCTAAATTACAATTGGTCCTTAGTTAATCCTCAAAAGTAAATTAAAAACTTGTAAAATTCATCAGGTATTTCCACCCATCGTCTGGTGATAGGCACCAATAGCTGGTGGTAGATGCACAGGTGTGAAAAATTGCTCCAAGGGGTGTGCCACCACGTGGTGGCAAACACATTGGTGTAGATTTAGTCATCAAGGGAGGTGCCACCAGATTGTGGCGAGGTCTTCAAACCTTTTTCTTCAAGATTTTGCTTTTCAAATACTTTAGGATGACTCCATTGCTTTCTAAAGGACTTCTAAGTGCTCAAAGGTCTTCAAATCATCTAGAGGACTTCTAATTGTGAATCTTTTGCTTTCCAAGCCCAAGCAACCTACAAGATTTTTCTAAAACCAAAGACAAGTAAAGAAAAAGGCGTAACATGATACAACAAGGAAATATCATACAATTAGACACTTAACTAATCCTAAACCGTAATAAAATGCATGCAATCTAATAAAAATAACCATACTAAATGAGTTATAAAATGCATGCATCATCTATGTTAGTACATCCATAAACCAAAGACTGTACTTGAAAAGAAATAGGACAAGAGAAATATAAATGGTCACAATTCTTGTACTGCCTATTGTAAAGAACAAATATGTTATCCTACAAATATGAAATTACATGTCTTTGAAAAAAAGCAAGTTTGGTAAAATCCTTTTCTTTTTCTTCTTCTTTTTTTCTTGTTGACTCTATGAGTTCTCAATTCTACAGGGTTAGGTTAGGATGAATCTTGATTCAAACCTTTGTAATTGATTTCTTTTTCTAGATCCTAAATCTATTTATGTGATTTGAGTTATTAAATTTCTACTTAATGATTCTATGTATTGACACTTTTTGACATTGATTTGTAATATAAATTCACATTTGAGAAATTGGGATTTAAATCATTTTGATATAATAACCATGTAGTTCTTGCGCCTACGGATAAGTTTAGACTATATGCATTTTGTTATAATTTCTTAATCGTATTAGTTATTCCTAATTATGCTTGTTGAAGGAGTTAGGGTCTATAACTTGTAATAAAGGGTTTACCTTCCAAGAAATTGGAAATAAACTAAATTAGGAAAATTAAATGTCAATTACATAATTAGAAGGGATTTAGAAAGGAAAGAAATTATATTGGGGGGAAAGTTGAGAGGGTTCTGATACCTACCCATTTGTGTTCATTAAATTCTCTTTTAGCTTATCATTCATGTGGTGCTTCTCTTTAATTTTAATTAAAACCAAAAATCCACAATTCTTGTTTTCTTGATCAACAGTGTAGTAATTGATAGTGGCTGTTATTAAATCATAATTCTCATTGTGAACAACACTCTACTTACCTTTCTATTACTTGTACGACCAGTACAGTTGTCGTGTCCTCAACACAAAGCTTTTAAACACTACCTTAGACAAAGATTTTTCAACACCATTCACATCATGTTAGATTAAAAAAAAGAGTAAGCTAATCTAACAATAAAGCTTGAGATGTATTTGCCACCCATATTCAGTGGTATTTCTCCTTTTTACATATAGAAATAGGATTAACCAAATTAGTTAACTCCATCAACGAATCCTCCTCCCAACTAAAAAGTATTCTACATCACTCCTAATTCCACCACCAAACAATATCATGCCACTCTCCTTTATTGATTACATATGCCTATTTATTTTCAATTACTTGATAGAATCTTAAGAAACAATCTTTGAGAGCTACTAGACCAAACCACACATCATTGTAAAAATTAGTTTGTTCCTCACTTCCTACTTTCCTCCTCACACTCTTAGAAAACCAAAATGTTGGAACAAAAGAATCAAATTCCATACTACACAAATCTGTCCACCAAATTGATGCAATTGTACTATTCCACTTCTTTTTAGGAACAATTTTATCTAATGATCCATGCCTGTATGCCATGATTTTGAACTATACAACATATACAACAAACAAACAAAGCCATTTCAACTTAGCTAGGACACTCAAATTGTAAAGCTCAATATTCTTAATTACTAATCCACCACTACCTTTAGGTTGACAAATTTTGTTCTACCTAACCCAACCAATTTATTTTAGCTACCCTTATCACCTCTACTCCAAAGAAAAGAACATTGAATTCCAAAAAGCATCTTTGATATTTCTTCGACATTTTAAAAATGATATAAAGTAAATAGGCAACACTAAGGTTAACAAAATAATTTGTTCCCAAATGAAAAATGTTTACTCTTCCAAGGTGATAACCTTTTCTTGAAAGAATCAACAACTAGTTGGCAAGTTACTTTTTCCTTGGATTTTAAATAAAAGAGAAGTCCTAAAAATTTGAAAGGAATACTAACAATGCTACAATGAAGAAAATTAGAAGTTGTTGACACCAAAAAATTGTTTTCTACATTAATTCCAACAAAATCACTCTAATAAAAGTTAGCCTTCAAGCTAGAGATGAGTTCAAAGCCTTTTAAAACAACCTTTAAAGTCCATACATTTTGTGAACTAGCTTTTCCCACTAACAAGATATCATCAACATAAAGAAATAACACAATCCTAAACAATTTAAAAAAAATTTGAACTTTCCAATTTCAATTGTCCTTCTCATTAGAACACTCAAGCTTTCAACTATGATAAGGAATAAAAAAGGGGCAAGAGACTCCCCTTCCTTAAGTCTCTTTGACAACTGAATTTCATTAAAGAACTATAATTAACTAAATTAGATTTTGAACTAGATTGAATATAATCATTAACCCATCCATTTCATTTTTTGCAAAATCCAATTCCGCTTATCTTATAATCCAAAAAGTCAAATTAATATAATCATTTTTTTAAATCGACCTTCAAAATCATGCAGTTCTTTTTTACTTTTTTCGACAAATCAATTAGCTTATTAGCCACAAGAACACCATTAACAATCTATCTGTCAAGAAAGAAAAATGGATTAAAAAGTATTTAAAAGAGAATTATGCTAAATCAACCCTAATTTATTTATATTGTATAATATATAAAAGCTAAAACACGAATTGTGGTGTTGACATTTAAGCTACTAGATTAATATACATCTTGCCACATAAACATTTTATAATTTGTCACATCTTGGTTCAATCCTTTGCTTCTTCTTTAAGGGTCTATTTGGAGGTCAGGATATGATAAGATAGAATATGATAGGATATAAGAGAAGGATAAAAACATGATAGGATAAGAGAAGGATAAGCTTTAATCCTATCCAATGTTTGATGCACACTAGATAACATTATTGTGTTATCCCATCTTGTATTTGACAAGAGCTAGATAATGATAGATAATGGTGGTGGCAATGACGATGGTGGTAGTGGTTGCGACAACAATGGTGGTGGTGGTTGTGATGATGCAGGTTACGATAGTGGCGATGATGGTAGTAGCGATAGTGGTGACGACGTAGTGGTAGTAGTAGTGGTAGCAGAACCGATAATGGTGGCAATGGCGATGATGGTGGCAGTAGTGGCAATAATGGCAAGGGTGATGGCAGTGTGATAGTGGTGATGGTGGTTATTGTGGCAGCGGCAGGGTGACAATGGTGACAATTTTGTTGGCGATGACAGTGGTGGTGGTGGTGACAAAGGTGGCAACGATGGTGGAGGCAGTGGCGAGGGTAGTGGTGGCAATGGTGGTAGCAATAGTGGCGGTAGCAGTTACGACAATGGTGGTGGTGGTGCTTATGGTGATGACGGTGATGAAGACAATGGTGATGACGATGATGGCGGCGGTGGTGACAATATTGGTAGTGGCGATTGTGGCAACGACAGTAGCACTAGTGGCAGTGGAGGGGTGGCAGCGATTGGGGGTGCAAAAGAGCTAAGCTATTTGTGAACTATTCAAGTTCAACTCGTTAAATACTCGTACAAACTCATTTGTTTAATTAAATAAACAAACACAAGATTAAAATTTGACTCGATTATTTAAATGAACCAAACCCAAGCTTTACGAACTCGACATTAATAGCTCGTGAATAGCTCATTTATTTAAATTAATGATTGTGGACTTTACTATCCTTTGCTATTTATATATTCATTGTAAAAATATGTAGAACTTTGTTGAGAGCAATAAATTGATTTTGAAGTTTCTTTTTATAGTAGTCAAGAAGTTATAAATTTTTTATTTATTGGATTATGAAAATATAATAGTCTAGAATGTTTGAGTTTCACTTGTCACATGTTAAGCACATATTTCTATTTGTAGATTATTATATTGTATTGAAATTTTTATTAAATATTACACTGATATAGTTAAAAAATGCAAGAATTTTATTCATAAAACAAAAATAATCAAGCTATAGATTAGCTAAACAAGCCAATCTCAAGCCTTATATTTTTTAAACAAGTCAAGCTTAAGTTTTTAATTAGGCTTGTTTAAATAAATGAGTCAAGCTTGAACAACTAATTTTTTTCACAAGCTAAGCTTAAACTTTAAGTGCTCAGCTCAACTCGACTAATTTACACCCTTAACAGCGACGATGGTAGGGTGGTGGCAGTAGTGGCGGAGGTGGTAGCGAAAGTGGTGATGGTGACGATAGTGGCGGTGATAGAATAAGCAAATTATGTGTTATTGGTGCACCAAATAATTGTTTATAGCAAGATATGATATTTATCCTATTCTATCCTATCTTATTATATCCTGGCCACCAAATGGATCTTAAGAGTCTAGCCATGTCTCCTTTAATCAATCCTTTATCTTTCTTCTTAATGCATTGTCAGTTATATTTCTTCCATTAAGATTCTTCAATTATTCAATTGAATGAATGTTGGTGGCATATATTTTTTTTCTAAATAACCTATAGTCAACCACTAGAATATTAGACCCCTTCATTGTCTATAGGTGTTCCAAACTACAAGGGTAAAAATGTGCAGGAAAGTTTGCTTGATGAGATCAAAATACTGTAAATCCATATCTTTACTAGGACAACAAAATGTATCTTTATAAGTTAGGACAAGGAAAACATGTTAAAAACACTATTTTTGTTTTAAAATTATTACTAGGATGAAATTTTAATTTACATGTTACACTGTATTAACAATTAGGCTTAAATATGTTTTATGTCCCTACAAATATGATTCTGTTTGATTTTAACCCTTGCAAATTTTTTTGTTATTTTTAGATCCTTGACATTCTCTTAGTGTTCTTTTTTACTTCTTACCATTAATTATAGTTAATTTAGTCTTGACATGGCTAACAAAATAAAAAATAGTAATTAAGATAATTAAGAAAATGAAAAATATTTTAAATTAAGATAATTAAATTATTTTTAGGTGTATAATTTGATTAAATAATGTATTTATTATTTTATGTAAATAAGTAATTACATATAATTTACCTTTATAATTTATTTTTAATTTTTAATATATTATGAACAGTGATTTTTATTGTTTTTAATATTGTTCTTATTTTTCAATTCACTAATTTATTTTTAACATTGTACTTTTTAAAAAAATTATAATTTACTTAGACATTTATAATTAAATTTTAATATATATTAATTTTGATGTTAGCATTTCAATCGAATGAGATGGTGTTGCTATTTGTTCCAATAATGAATAATTGGTTTAACTGAATAACTGAAAAAAATAGATAGACTTTTTTTTCTCTTCATTTCAAGTTGATGGATCTTCTCAATTGAAAGATCACTTATATCGATAATACACATTCTAGTTGATAGAGCCTAACTCTAATTGTTTTGTTCAGAATCAAAGAGATCCATGGGGCATTTTGTCCTATTCAGATATTCACAACCAAGAAGTATTGAATTCTCTTTCTTTTCAAATAGGCCTTGAAAGAAGAAGGAAGGTTGGAATGTCAACAAGTGTCTATTATTGAATTCACCATACCCAAAAGTATAGTATCCATTTTGGGAATGTCTGGTGCCAAAGTCATTGAATAGCTAAGTCAGTGATACCTAAAACAGACTATATAATATACTTTATCCGTTGGGTTATGTACTACAAGTAGTGATTTTGTTTCCAAATATAGAAGTAATATATTAAAAGTAAATTATAAGTATCTATGTAAATTATAATATTTTAAAAAAGCATAATGTTAAAAGTAAATTAGTGAATTGAAAAGTAACAATAATATTAAATGCAATAAAAATCACTATTCATAATATATTAAAAATTAAAAATAAATTATAAAGTAAATTATATATAATTACCTTATTTATATAAATTAATAAATATATTACTTAATTGAATTTCACACCTGAAATAATCTAATTAGCTTAATTTAAAATATTCTTCATCACCTTTATTATCTTAATTAATATTTTTTATTTTGTTAGACATGTCAGCACTAAATTAACTATAGTTAATGGTAATTAAGGACTAAAAAGGAACATTAACAATTTGTAAGGACTAAAGCTATATAGAGCCATATTTACATGGACTTAAAACATATTTAAGCCTAATAATTATAATATTAAAAAATAAAATATTTAAGTGTTCGCATAACACACGGATACATATCTAATTATAATAAATAGGTTCAAAATAATCACAAAGATTACGGTGCTCCAGTTGTGCATCAATTTGCAGGGTAAACAATTTGAGATTTATCCACACACACACACAAAAAAAACAATTTCAGATTTAGAAAATCATAAATTCTTTTGAATTTTGCTCTGTTGAAAAATAACATCCAAACATTTTTCTCGATGATTCTATCAACACAGATTTTACATTTTAGGTGCGACACCTTCCTCATATATTCTATGAACATTCAAGAAACTTAGATATATATATATATATATATATATACCAGAAATTTAGATTCATTGTATATGTTGGGTACCACGCGACGCATATTTGATTACAGAAACAGATAGAAGTTAAAGAGGCGTGTCAGTTACAAGTTTTTGCCTATCATTGCTTACAAAGTTTATTGCAAATTTAATGACATATCTTATTGTTTTAGCCGTAAGTGGGGTCTGCTACCTTCCATTGCCAGCGTTGGTGGCATAATTTACACCACGCCTTTGACTTATTATTCAGGTTCTCCATGTTGCTATCATAGCAAAGCCTATTATATTCCTTGGCTGTCGGGAATTGACCCCATGAATAATGTTAGTTCGATTACATATACATTTAAAATTTGTTTGTTGAAATTTATCCAAAAAATTTGTTCGTCGAATATTTCTTTTAAATATTAGTGTAAAACTTGGACTGTTGAATCGGGAAAATCAAATTCACTAAAAAAAAGAATGGAAGGAACCAAATTTAAGAAATGATAATAGTAAAAGAAGTTAAAAGTGTAATTAAGCCTAAATTTTTTTATCATGAAATTAATTTGTCAAATATTTAACATATTTTCATATTCATTTATATAGAGGACTATTAAAATAGTAATATAAAAATATAAATTTTGTAATTGTGTTATACATTTGAAGAGTTAATTAAGTGACAGATTTTTGAAAGATTAATATTGTCCTTCTTGAACTGTGTACATCGGCACAACTCAGACAACGAAGTGCAAAGTGATGGGTGCTGATAGAGCTTCGGCACGGTGGTTGCCACATGTAAGTACACTGATGCTTAAGTTAGTCTAGAGTTATCGTGGTTTCAAAGTTTCTAGGATGAATCAAACTTAGCTCTTACCATATCCATGTGTATGGGTATATATAATAGTGGTAGGTAATGTGTGGACTTGGTTAATCTGATTCGCATTAGGTGCTTTATATTAGTTATGGGTTACTTGTACACTACCTTCTGCAAAAAAAAGATGGGCACAAGAATGACGCATTGTCAAAAAAGCTCCGGTGTCGCATAGTGCCTGGTTTGCTATTGGGAATTGGTCATACTGGCTTTCGAGGTACAAGTGTGAACCGAGGTATGCGTGAGTGGGAGTCTTAGTTGTGGTGTGTGGGACTCATCCTTGGTCATTGGGCCCCTTTAATCTAGATCAAACGTGTGGGCCTCGATGGGCTTAGGGCCAGTCCAAAATAGTTACATTTCAAGTTGATGGCTCGACATAGTTGAAGTACTGACTTAGTGAGTGACCTCCCTTCTTGAGTTGGTCGTCTCGCGTTTCTCCTTCTTTAAGCCCTGATTATTGGCGTTCTCATTTTCCCTTGGGTCATTTTTAGTACATTAAGCCCAACTCCATCATTTCTCTGCCACGTGTCATTAGTCGGATGTAGATTCCCTGCAGTCACTCATCTCTATCTCTCTACTTGCATTTTTCTCTATTTTTTTGGACAAAACAAATCAAGGGTTGAAAGTGTGAGAGAATCAAATCCAATGGTAGAGGAGTGGCTGACTGTGTGAATGTAAGATTTCCTTGACTGCAGGAAATCCAGGTCTGTCATTAGTCATAAGAGTAAATTGTTCGCCCTTTTTAAATTTCTCTATAAATAGGTGACTTTGCCCCTCAAAGTTTCATCCCTTTTACACTTTCCTGGTTTTATTTCTATTCGGTTTAATTATATTTTTGGTCTCTATAATTGCATGAACTTTACCTTTTGGTCCTTATAGTTGAAAATAATCTTTTTTAGTCCCTATACATGCACTTTCGATACCGATTTGGTCCCTACCGTTTTAAAATGCCACAAATTGAATAAAAAATGTCAATTTGTAGTGGTTTTTCAACGCCAATTTTCGTTTTGTGACGGTTTTCTTTCACCGAGTTAAGACACACTTAATGACAAGGACCAAATCAGTATCGAAAGTGCATGTATAGGAACAAAAAGGAATTGTTTTCAACTATAGGGACCAAAAGGTAAAGTTCGCACAATTATAAGTGTCGCAACCGGGGTCACGACGAGATGACAAAAATGATTTTAAAAAAAGAGGAGTCGCCACCATAGTTTATTTGGGAAAACATGGAAAAACCCTAAAAATAGTCTTGAAACAAAGATTGGATTCGGGAGTCGATTACGCGTAGGGAAGGTGTTAGCACCCTACGACGTCCGTTATAAAAAACGGTTACCCTTTAAGTTGATGTGTGAAAATATTAGTTGTCTTATCCTCTTGCTTATAAAATTATTAATCCTATTTATATATTTTTTATGTAAACTATAGATTTATTTTATTTTTTTTAAAAAAAGATTATTATTATTACTATTTTATTTTTATGGTTTTTGAGATCGACAGGAGTGGGCCCCTGCTCCTACGTATCCTCCGGTGCAATGAGGAAATCAGACTCACGTAGTTCTTTGGTAGAAAATCATTTTTGTGAGTTGATGTTTTTATTTACGTATTTATTATTATTATAAAGAAATTAAACCTCAAGCTTTTATAGAGTATCATCCACAACGATAGGCGGCCTAACAGATGCGGAATACTCTTTAAAAAGCTCTACATAATATTTTGTGATATTCAAGTGGGTCCTAGACTCAACATGAATAATTACTAAATCTTCACTTTTATTTTATAAAAAAAAACGAAACGTTAACTAATAAATTATTAATCCATTTTTATTATTTATTTATTATTATTATTATTATTATTTAAAAAAACGTATATATATAAAGAAAAAAAAAGAAAAAGAAATGCAATGCCTGAGACAAAGGAGATATATGCTTCATCAAATTCTTTTAGAAAGAAACATTACTTTATTTTATTATTACCTTTAGAAAGAAACGTGAATCAAATTTACGTTAAAAGGGGTATGTGTTCTTGATTTATTATTCTGGCAAAAAAAAAACAATGACCCCTTTCTCGTTTTCGTTTTCGTTTTCAGCCTAATATTCATAAAAGAAAACTCTTCTTCCTTTAATAAAAACGAATTACGGGCCAAGTCAATCTAAACCCGTGACAGATTGAAAAGAAGGGGGTATACTCCTTTTGGCTTCTCACACCCTTTGCCCCAAGTTTAGCTTCTCTAAATTCACAAGGGAGTTCCCAGATGCGGTGGCGGCACAGGAGAAAATCACCATGTTCTCTTAATCTTTGGTGGGAGCGCCTTTATAGGAGCGACGAAGGTAAAACGAAGACGACGCATGGCAGCTGTACGCTTTTGCGTGATGACCGAAGCTAGTAATCGACGGCTACTTGCGCGGTGGTTGTATAGGAATCTCGTGTCTTGGCATCACGGAAGCGATGGTGGTTGGCGAAGGTTCGAGATACGGACCGTGATTGGAAAAATTTTTATTCTCTTTCTTTTTCTTAATTAATTTTTTTTAATTAATTAATTTGGTTAATAATTCTTCGTCATCTTGTTGGAAACGCTTGTTTGTTCATTCCCCTTACTATAGCTACTCTGACTCATAAGGACTGTGGTATTCATTATTTCGCATAGGTAAAATTTTTGTGTGCTCGCTCTGTGACGCAAACTTGGTGCGGGGATCCTAAAGGTGTCTATGTCAACAGCTTGAGGTTGAATCAATCATGGTAGTGAATATGCCTTATGCTCAAAATAGGATCTAAATTTAGTTTGAAAATACTGTCAATGGGCATATATGTGTGTGAATTAGAGCTGTGGCTTCGGTGCCTAAATTTTTTTAAGTATATGAATGAGTTATTAGTATGTGCCAGAACAAAAAATGGTGTGTATGTGCTTCTGTATTGTGTGGTGATTTTGAAAAGGAAAAAAAAACTAAAATTAATGTACTTATAGATTTTTTGTTCTTTTTAAGAGGAAATCTAAAACTAGTTCATTACTGTGTGAAAACAGGTGGTGTAAATTACAAAATATGGATACTACTGCTATGGATTTGGTCAGAACAGAATTGCCGTATTTCACCTCTCAATCCAATGAAATTCAATTATCAGAACAAGCACAATCTTGGATATTCATAGTTTCAGCAACAAATATCAAAAGAGAACAGAGACATTGCTATGGTGCATGAATGGAATAAACTTGTGCAGAGCAAACAAGCATTCAAGCAAGCTATAAAGAATCAAAAAGTTCTATATAACCATAGTTAATAACAGAGTAATTGGAATACCTCCGTAGCTCTCTTAGCAACAGAATCTCCCTCCTCCTCTTCTTCTTCTTCCAAATCAGTAGTGTGGCCTCTCTTCTTCCTTCTCTCTCAATTTAGCCCCCTCCGTTCCTCCCCCCTTTTTCCTTATTTATAGGCTAAAATCTAATATTAATTCTTTAACAGTTTCTCTTCTCTTCATTTTCCCTTTCTCCATTTATGACCCCCATATTCAATATGAGTTTTGTAACCGTCTCCTTCTCTTGACTCTTCTGTTCCTATTATTATTATTCTTTATTTGTATTTATTTTCCATGATCATGATGAATTCTTAAAATATCATTATGAATGAATATGTATGGTCATGGGCTTAAAAAATTAATTTAACAAGAAATTAGTTACAGACTAGGACACTTCTAGTCTAACAAGAATAAAAGATAAATATGCTTAACCCAATTATTATTATTATTATTATTATTTTATTTACTTATTTATTTTAAGTTATAATTAGCCGGATAAAATTGGGTGTTCACAGCTGCCCCTCTTTACTTAGTTTCTACTAGATAATATGAACAACTGAATGTTTTTATATTATCGTAGTAGAAAATAAGTAAAGACATGAACTCCAATTTTATTCGGGTTTCAAAACAACAAAAGGTATGAATTTTCTAGAGATTTAAAAGAAAGAGAGTAAACCACCCAAAGAAATTGAAAAAAACTGAAGGCATGAGCCCCGAGAAATCGAAAAACAGAGGGCACAAACACCTGAGAAATTGAAAAACAGAGGGCACAAGCACCTGAGAAATTTAAAAACAGAGGGCACGAGCACCCGAGAAATATAAAAACAAAGGGCACAAGCAGCCACAGAATTTAAAAACAGATGGCACGAGCACCCGAGAAATTTAAAAGCCAAAGGTACGAGCACCTGCTAAATTTAAAAACAGAGGGTACGAGCACCCGTGAAATTTAAAAACAGAGGGCACGAACACCCATGAAAATTTTAAAAACAGAGGGCACGAGCACTGATAAAATTTTAAAAACAGAGGGTACGAGCACCCGTGAAATTTAAAAACAGAAGGCTCGAGCACCTGTGAAATTTAAAACAGAGGGCACAAGCACCTATGAAATTTAAGAAGAAAGGGTACGAGCACCCATGAAATTTAAAAACTGAGGACACAAGCACCCGCAGAATTTAAGAAGAGAGGGTACGAGCACCCATGAAATTTAAAAACAACCTCCTTTTTTTTTCTTTTGTGGAAAGGGAAATATTTCTCCAAATTATTTGCTTTCCTTGCCATAGAAGTAGATTCATGAAATCTCGTTTCGAGTTTGGATTAATCACTCAATTCTCTTTACCCTTAATGTCATTAGTTTTATTTTTATCTGCTAATCTGGCTTTTCAACCTTTCCTCACAACAGACCAATGGATCCTTTGTAGCTTAAATCCTTTAATTGAGAAATTTATCAGTTTATGTTATTTCTTTTGATGCATTCCTCCACTTTAAGGTACAAGATGGTCAAAGGTTTGAGAAAATTGATTAATTGGTGAAACGTACAGCGAGTGTCCAGGTCTAAGAAGCATAGGACCTTCCCCATATTGTGGTGGTCTGGAGAACAAAAGGGAGAAAATGAATTGCGTAATTAAATTTTGGTGATATAATAGTAAGATTACTACTACTGTTTGAACGAGTATAGGTGACACATGTGGTGGTTATTCATGCTTTATTATATGAAAGGGAAGCATAGACTATAAAAAGACGAGGAGGATTGCCTCAATGTGGATTATGAAGCAAAAAATAATCATACAAACTGCCCCATTTTAAGAGACTTTTAGCATTAATCTATTTATGGATATATAATCTTGAGAGCTTTTTATTTTCTTTCTTTTTTTTTCTTTTTATCTATTTTTTTCTTCTTCTTCTTCTTTTTTTTTTTTTTTTTGAACAAACACTGATGATCAAAAGTATGACTTTATTTTTGTGTTAAAATTAAATTCAAGGAAATCTGAGCAGCCATTCTTTAATCAGTTATGGACTTTATTAGGCTTGTAACGTGGCTAGGGTTAAAAGGGTTATGAAATGAAGGATAAATAAGGCCCAAATAAGTGTTTGAAGGTTATTGAAACAAGGATCTTTCCTTCGACTTTCGCATCAATGGCCTCATTCTTTCCATTCTTTTGCTTTTCCTTTTATATTCTTTTTGTATCATACTTTATTGGTCATGACTTTTCAACATTATTTGTCACACTTTTTCCTTCTTTATCATTCATTTTTCATTATTTCCTTTTTCCTTTTGTCTTTGTTTCTTTCTTATTACCTTGAGACTAGTGGCCTTGATGCAAATTTTATATTGACCCCCAAGTGTAGGGATGATCCTTGTTTAGGATGATTTGAAAGAAAATTTTATTTTTTAGGCTCAAAAAGGGTGGCAAAGGATGATGATTATTATTATATTATATTATATATTGGATAAAGAAACATGGCCATACATCATTTCAAATCCTGACTGCTTTATTTCCAAAAATTTAATTTTAAAACAAAAATTCAATAGACATCAGGCATTTATTCTTCTTTTATATATATATATATATATATATATATATATATATATATATATATATATATATATTTAGATATATATATATTTTTTGTCCTAACTTTTGTTTAGACCGCCCTTTACGAGTTTTCGGCCTAACAGACTTTATTTAACTTTTTCTAGCTCTCAAAACTTGTTTAGAGTGTGAAAATTTGCTCCAATATGTAAAGAAAACTCTTAAAATGTTCATTTCCTTTATGTTGAGAACTTGGAATCCTTTCAAATCTATTATGGAAGTAGGAAATGAGAGAAAAGGAAGCAAGGCGAGTTTGATGGAAGAATGCCTTAAAAGAAATGATCTTGATCTATATGTCTCATGTCTTTGTCTTTCTCAATTAAATGATTATACCACAAGAATATCTGAATTCACCTTTATTATCACTCTTTTTTTTTTTTTTTGCTTTCGTATTTCCTTTCCCAAGAAATGGCCGAGATTCCATGAATTTACCAACTTCACTTATTTGAGAAAATAATCAATTTGGAAGCTAATTTCCTTTTCATCATTCATTTTTTTTTATCCTTTTACTATTATTCATTATTTGCGGACCCTTAAGGACGTGCATTGGAGGATTGAAACAAACATCTTGGCAAGATTCCATGTCATGATTCAAATACACATTTTACATTCCAGTGTAAATTCATAAAAGGATAAAGAGAATAATAGCAGATCCTACTGAATCCTGGAAATTGAAAGTGAAGAATTCAACTCCTAATAGTATAAACTGCCCCCAAATTTCAGGCATAATATTTCCTGACTGAATCAGAATTAACCGGCAGCGGTAACTCTTCTCCATCCATTTTGATAAGAATTAAAGCCCCGCCAGAGAAAGCTTTTTTTACTACATAAGGCCCTTCATAATTTGGAGTCCATTTTCCTCGATGATCTTTTTGGATTGGCAAGATTTTCTTCAATACCAACTCCCCTTCTTGAAATTCTCGAGGACGAACCTTTTTCTCGTAAGCTTTTTTCATCCTTCTCTGATATAACTGACCATGACATATAGCAGCCAACCTTTTTCCTTCAATAAGATTTAACTGATCAAGACGAGCCTGAACCCATTCTGCTTCTTCCAATTCAGTTTCCATTAACACCCGCAGTGAGGGAATTTCTACCTCAACAGGGAGTACTGCCTCCATTCCATATACTAATGAAAACGGGGTTGCCCCAGTTGATGTGCGCACAGAAGTGCGGTATCCATGCAATGCAAAGGGAAGCATTTCATGCCAGTCTCTATATGTGACCACCATCTTTTGAATAATCTTTTTAATGTTCTTGTTAGCTGCCTCAACTGCTCCATTCATCTTTGGACGATAAGGGGCAGAGTTATGGTGTTGATCTTGAAATCTTCACATAACTCCTTCATCATTTTATTATTTAAATTAGTGGCGTTATCGGTGATGATTCTACTTGGCAATCCATACCGACAAATCAGCTCTCTCTTTATGAATTTTACCACCACATTCCTAGTTATACTGGCATAAGAAGCGGCCTCAATCCACTTAGTAAAATAATCAATTGCAACCAATATAAAGCGGTGTCCATTAGATGCTTTTGGTTCGATAACTCCAATGACATCTATCCCCCACATCGAGAACGGCCATGGTGCTGTCAAAACATTCAAAGGTCCTAGCGGAGCGTGAATATGGTCAGCATAGGTTTGGCATTTGTGACACTTTCTCACATAGCTGTAACAATCATTCTCCATAGTCAGCCAGTAGTATCCAGCCCTTAATATCTTCCTAGCCATAGCATGCCCATTGGTATGAGTTCCGAAAGAGCCTTCATGAACTTCTTTAAGTATCTGCTCTGCTTCTTTTGCATCAACACATCTGAGGAGCACCATATCATGATTCCTCTTATAAAGTACATCCTCATTTAAGAAGAAACTCATTGCAAGCCTTCTCAATGTTCTTTTGTCATTATCAGAAGCACCTGGTGGATATTCTTTATCTTTAAGATAGTGCTTGATATCAAAATACCAAGGCTTTCCATTTGACTCTTCTATGAGATGACAATATGCTGGCTGATCATGGCTTTGTATTTTTATAAGGGGCATGCTTCCCTCCTGATCTAATTCAAACATTGATGATAAGGTGGCTAAAGCATCAGCCAACTGATTCTCTTCACGAGGGATGTGATGGAAAGTTATGTCTTCAAAGTGCTCAATTAACCCTTTAATATAAGTTTGATAAGGGACTAATTTATGATCACGAGTCTCCCATTCACCACGTAACTGATGAATAACCAAAGCAGAGTCTCCATATACCTCTAGAATTTTGGCTTTCGATTCGAGGGCCGCTTGAATCCCCATAACACATGCTTCATATTCTGCTATATTATTCGTACAATCAAAACATAGCCTGGCTGTCAATGGAATATGTTGGTTCTGTGGAGAGATCAGCACAGCTCCTATCCCATGTCCTAGTGCATTGGAAGCACCATCAAACCACAAAATCCATTTTTCTCTAACTTCACTTTCTTGATTAAAGAGAGTTAGTATTTCTTCATCCGGAAACTCTGGTTGCATCGGCTGATAGTCCTCAATGGGCTGATGAGCTAAGTATTCTGCCAAAACGCTTCCCTTAATTGCTTTTTGTGTGACATATATAATATCATATTCTGATAATAAAACCTGCCATCGAGCAATCCTTCCTGTGAGAGCAGGTTTTTCGAAAATATACTTGATTGGATCCATTTTGGACACCAACCAAGTTGTATGACTCAACATATACTGCCTCAAACGATGAGCGGCCCATGCTAGGGCACAACAAGTTTTCTCAAGTGAAGAGTATTTCGCTTCACAACTAGTGAACTTCTTACTTAGATAGTAAATAGCATGCTCCTTTTTCCCTGACTCATCATGCTGACCTAAAACACATCCTATTGACTCATCGAGCACTGTCAAATACAAAATGAGAGGCCTTCCAGGAGTTGGCGGAACCAGGATTGGAGGATTTTGCAAGTATTGCTTAATCTTCTCAAAGGCTGCTTGACAATCTTTATTCCACTCAACAGCTTGATTTTTCCTTAAAAGCTTAAACAAAGGTTCACAAGTGGCAGTTAATTGGGAGATGAATCTAGCAATGTAGTTTAACCTTCCCAAAAATCCGCGAACTTCTTTCTCTGTGCGAGGTTCTGGCATTTCAAGAATTGCTTGCACTTTATCTGGGTCAACCTCTATTCCCTTCTCATTAACAATGAAGCCGAGCAGCTTTCCTGATTTTACTCCGAACGTACATTTAGCCAGGTTCAACCTAAGCTTATACTTCCTCAATCGCTTAAACAAATTTCGTAGATTAACCAAATGTTCCTCCTCACTTCTTGATTTTGCAATCATATCATCTACATAGACCTCAATCTCCCTATGCATCATATCATGAAATAAGGTCACCATTGCCCTCTGATATATTGCCCCAACATTTTTAAGTCCAAATGGCATTACCTTATAACAAAAGGTTCCCCACAGAGTAATGAAGGTGGTATTTTCCATATCCTCAGGTGCCATTTTAATCTGATTATAGCCAGAAAATCCATCCATAAAAGAAAACAAGGCAAATTGGGCTGTATTGTCTACTAACACGTCAATATGTGGAAGCGGGAAATTATCTTTAGGGCTGGCCCTATTCAAATCCCTATAATCGACACACATACGAACCTTTCCATCCTTCTTCGGTACTGGGACAATGTTTGCAACCCATTCTGGATATTTTGCTACTGCCAAGAAACCAGCATCAAATTGCTTCTTTAATTCTTCTTTGATTTTTAAGGACATTTCAGGCTTCATTCTTCTTAACTTTTGCTTGATAGGAGGATATTCAGACTTTAATGGTAACATATGCTGAACAATACTAACATCCAATCCCGGCATTTCATGGTAAGACCAGGCAAAGACATCTACAAACTCGTGCAACAAATCAATCAAATCTTTTTGTGTTTCAACTTTCATGCTAGTGCCAATCTTTACTTCTCTTTTATTTTCCTTATTCCCCAAATTTATCACTTTAGTGGACTCCTGATATGGTTTTATCTCTCTAGCCTCCTTTTCCATCAGCCTCAACAATTCTGGGGACAATTCCCAACTATCTTTATCACCCTCATCTGCATGGTTTATGGGGCAATCAAAATCGTACATCACAGTTTCAACACTATCTTTCCCATAAGATTCACTTTTGGATCTGCATTATTTAATATAAAATAAAAATCATGAGGGAGAAAATTAGTAAAAAGAAATTTTTATTAATACTGGAAAGAAACATGTGAGCCCATACAAAGATCCTAAGGCCTTGGGCAGAGCTATAGGATTTGTATATGAAAATTACATGGAATCATTACTAAAGATAGTAGGAAGCTCCGAGATTTCCCAATTTTTAAGTTCCTGATCTACAGTGCACGGGTACACGAAATTAGCACACTCAACAGTAGGATCATCTTCAACTGCGGCCACTTGATCAAAATTCACCCATCCTGCACTCTGAAAACTTTCACGGATATCACAAATAGGAACCCTTCCTACCCTTGGCTCTCGCCTCTCCAATCGAGCCAGGTTTCTTTCTTTTCTGTCTTCCCACGTTCTTTTTTTATCTGCTTTAGTTGGCTTATATCCCAACCCATACCTTCCTTTCTTCTCAGGAACTTCCAATAAGACTGTAGACCCTCCTCCATTCTTTCCTGGACCAATTCCCTGCTCAGACATCTTACTCAACATGACCTTAGCCATCATCAAAGCTGTGTTGGGTAATTGGGGCTTCAAAGGAATAGATTCAACATATGCCGTGCCAACAATCTCCAGAGTTTGAAAAGAGGACTCTAATGCCTCCTCAGCAGCTTCGATGTATCGTGTGGATGATGGTCCACTCACAAGTAAATCTTCTTCCCCCATTACGATCACCAGTTTGTCATCCATCACAAACTTCAGCTTTTGGTGTAGGGTAGAGGGAATAACCCCTGCTGAATGTATCCACGGTCGTCCTAACAGACAACTATATGTAGGTACAATGTCCATAACCTGGAAAGTTATCTGGAATATACAAGGACCAATCTGAAATGGCAACTCAACCTCTCCCATCACTTCTCTTCGACTGCCATCAAAGGCCCTCACTACCATGGCACTAGGTTTTATATAGATCCCCTCACAAGGCAGCTTTTCTAAAGTGGTCTTTGGCATAACATTCAATGAAGAACCATTATCAATAGGCACTCGGGCAATCATATGGTCCATGCATTTGACTGAAATGTGGAGGGCTTTATTATGCCCTCGTCCTTCACTAGGAATTTCGTCATCTGTAAAAGTTAAATGGTTGTTGGCGGTGATATTATTGACTATGCTCCCAAACTGGTCCAGGGATATATCATGTGCCACGTGAGCTTCATTCAAAATTTTCAATAATAGCTTCCTGTGTGCTTCTGAATGCATCAGCAGTCCTAGGAGAGATATCCTAGCTGGCATACGATTCAGTTGTTCTATCACCCTGTAATCACTTTGTTGAATGAACCTAAGGAATTCCCGTGCTTCTCCATCTGACACTTCTTTCTTTTCTTGATTCTTTTCTTTTATTGTTCCCTCTTTCTCCAGCTCTTTTTCTTTTTCTTTTAGAACCTCTCCTTCTTTCTCTTTATTACTTAGTGCTTTTTTCAATTCTGGCGGTGAATACAAACGACCGCTTCGAGTTATGCCCCCGATTCCTGAAATATTAGTAACTGCAGGATTTTCAACGCTACTGTTGTTCCACTGTTCATCTTTCTGTTTACCCTCTATCACTTCTGCATCATATTTCCAAGGAACAACTTTGTTACTTTTATACGGAAAAGGCATTGGTGTCTGAACAATGATAGGCTTTGGGCCTCGATATGTCTGTGTAGAAGCATTTCTGCTGAAATGAATTACCAGGGGTTTTGGAGCCATCATCCCTTGTTTCTCATTTGACTGCATCATAGCCACTTCTTTTGTTTCTCCCCCATAACCAACTTGTACTTGGTTTGTGTCCATCAGTCTTTGAAGCAACTGTCTGAACTCTTGACACCTCTCAACAGAATGTTGTCCCCAGTGGGAAGATTTAGTAATTATTCATGTTGAGTCTAGGACCCACTTGAATATCACAAAATATTATGTAGAGCTTTTTAAAGAGTATTCCGCATCTGTTAGGCCGCCTATCGTTGTGGATGATACTCTATAAAAGCTTGAGGTTTAATTTCTTTATAATAATAATAAATACGTAAATAAAAACATCAACTCACAAAAATGATTTTCTACCAAAGAACTACGTGAGTCTGATTTCCTCATTGCACCGGAGGATACGTAGGAGCAGGGACCCACTCCTGTCGATCTCAAAAACCATAAAAAATAAAATAGTAATAATAATAATCTTTTTTTAAAAAAAATAAAATAAATCTATAGTTTACATAAAAAATATATAAATAGGATTAATAATTTTATAAGCAAGAGGATAAGACAACTAATATTTTCACACATCAACTTAAAGGGTAACCGTTTTTTATAACGGACGTCGTAGGGTGCTAACACCTTCCCTACGCGTAATCGACTCTCGAATCCAATCTTTGTTTCAAGACTATTTTTAGGGTTTTTCCATGTTTTCCCAAATAAACTATGGTGGCGACTCCTCTTTTTTTAAAATCATTTTTGCCATCTCGTCGTGACCCCGGTTGCGACAATAAGGACCAAAAAAGTAATTAAACCTTTCTCTTCTTCTCTCCTATTTGCCAGTTTCTCCCCCTACCTGCTACTCCACTTTGCCTTAGTTCAAGTTTCGCACATCTTTTAGGTACTTAGCCTTTCATTTTCTTGTTTTTATCTCTTGTTGCTTGGCTCTATCAACCGTCTTCTTCTTGCATTTGGGAAATGGTAGTAGTAAGGGAGGTTATTAAGCCATTAAGGGGGCTTGTTATTACTAACGACATTTCTTTTTCCTCTAAGGGGACCTTTTGTTTGTGAAGGCATCCTATTGTCCTTAGCTTCACCAATTATGTTAGTAGGGGTGCCCCTCGGAATTCAATTGATCTTATAGAGAATGTTTTAAGGAAAGTGGAGGCTAGGAAAAGAAGAGGTTTTCTTAGGTTTATTTCGACTAGGGTCATGGAGTTAGATGGCTTAAGGACCCGAACTATGGAAGGGAAAAGGAAGTAAAGTAGATGTTGCAAGCTGTCTAAAGGCAGTTAGAAGATATATGGGGCCTACCTACAAGTCGAGAAGAGGGGACTCACTAGTAGAGAAATATGACTAGTAATGCATCATATAGGTTGGCGAGGGCGAGTGTCAAATCTAATTTAAGGATGGATGAGGGAGTCATTGAAATAAGTAGTAGTATCAAATTGTCTTTTAGCAATTCTAGTATTAGTATTGATATTTTTGTTTTGTTTAGGTTAAGTTTGCGAAGCTTGCCTCTATGTTTAAAAGGAAAATACATACTTCAAGTTAGTAGTACCCACTTCCTCCTGGTGTAAAGCTTTTGGATTGGATCAACGTCGAGGCACTAGATACACACAATTGTTTCTATATTGGGCTGATGTCTAGAGTCTAACCTGAAGCATTACCTTGACAAGGAAACATCTTCAAGACAAGTAGTGGGATACCTGACTTCTAGCAGACAATGGACAAATCTACTCCAAAGGAGCCAAGAATGTTCATTTCCTCCTTCGTACAAGATACTGTTTACCGAGATTAGGTTGCATTTAAGAACTTTAAGTGGAGGTTCTTCTTCTTATATAGCACTAAAGAAACCAAATTGATTTTAATGGACATTGATGGGGACTCGACCATCCCTTTACATTGGACTAAGTAGAATTATAATTAAGAAGCTCATCAGTTAGTATTTGAGGAAGGTTAGTTGTTGAAGCCAAGCTAGTAGTCATGTAATTTATTGAAGCTTGGGTGGAACTTCTTAATGAACCGTTGAATATTCAGTTGATTTTGAAGGAAGAAGTCTGAGGTGACATAGCTCCCATCTTCGTTTCTACCAATTTATGTAATAGTTTGGTCTTGTTTGCACTTGCCTTCTTTTTGATGATTTGTTGGTGTGTTGTGTGTTACTAATATTGCTTTTCTTTTAAGTGGGAGAAAAACATGTTGGGAAATAATTATCTAAGGAGGATTGTATTGCGTTTTCTGCCTCTCTTGCTTGTCCTTCAAGGAAATATAAGAAACAAAAAGTTCTTGTTAAGGTCTATTAGGATCTTGAGAAGGTTACCCTGGGGATCTGATATGACCTTACTTTGAGGGAAGGAACCTCCAGAAATAGAGAAAAAGAGATGATAAAATAGAAAGGAAAAGAAGCTCAATTCATTACCCGCTTTTCAGTATTGGTGCAGTACATATATATAGTAGATATGGCTTTACAACTAACCAATAGCTATGCATAACAAAAGCGTACAATTTTGGAATTCTGTTAAATTGCTGCAACAAACTATAAACATCTCTAATGGTAATTCCCTTACTACCCTTACAGTAATCCATGTCCTTCGTTCACTTAGGCTTGGTTCATAACATTTCCATCCCACTTCACAAACACCTTGTCCTCAAGGTGTAAATATGGACAGATTACCAAATGAACATCAGGATCAAACCCTTCAATATTTTTAAGAAAAGTAAGCCCTACTGCTACCACAGATAAGACGCAGTCCAACAGAGTTGATATTGTGCCATTAGCAACTACTCTAGCTACAGTATATCCTTGTTGCATAGGAGACATGAACATCCTTGTTAACTCCTCCATATAAGGGAAAATCTCTTCAACTTGAACAATAATGGCTAACTTGACCTTAGAGTCCATCTCTAATGAGTTGTACAATAAGAAATTGGCAGAGACAAGGTTTATAGGCATACCATGTTCAATTTCACCATGACCAGTAAGCATTGCAGGTTTTAGAAATTGGTCATCCAAATCACCTTGAACAAAGACTACACTATTATGCAAACTACCACCTATATAATCATGACAAAGAGATGACCCATTCATTATTTCAATAAAATTCATAATTTGAACATTGTCAAAAGGCCGAGAAAGGTTATAATTATCCAATGTATTCATCATATCCCACGGTCCATCTCCAAATCCAAAACAAGAAATCAACTTATCTTCACTAAAAGCATATGAAGTTTTTCCAATAATAGAGATGGCTTGGTCATAAAGGTTATGACCACTTTCAATGTGATGTAAACTTCTATTGTCCTTCCCAAAATCAATGCCAACAATGAGATTAGAACATTCCATCCCAACATTTGCAAGTGCAACAATAACTGCATGCGATGTAAAGTAGTAATCAACTAACTTGAAGTACCTCTTGTCCAACTTCTGTTTTGTAAATGCAAAATCGTGAAATGGAGGATGGTGTTGAGGCATTAGATACAGATTTTGTTGAGTGTATGCTAGATATCTGCTCCACATACCACCATAACAGAACCCATTGTTAAAGGTGCACGCAGGCACCAGATTTACTACCCAACCTGTATCATCAAACAGTTGGCATGCATCAGCTACCCAACCATCCAATAAGATGAAATATACATCCAATTGCTTGAGGGACCACATGAAACAAACATAAGAATTGAGAATTGAATTCCACAGCAATTGAATGTCATTGTGGTTTTGCCAAATCCTTACATATTTTGATTCGAGCTTCTGGTTGGAAGGGAAAAAATGAGTTAATGTTTGAGATAATGATGATGCTAAAGATGGTTGCAAGGCATTAGGGATAACAATTGGTGATATATTCATCTCCGAATCTGTTTGAGTTATGCAACATAGGGCTTAATTAGAATCGAACTTGGAATCTGTGAAGGAAAACAGAACTACCTCTTCATTCCTTACATTTGCCACTACTACAACTTGAATCATCGTTGTTTCACTTTGGTTGCTCAGAGTTGATGAATTGGAATTAGTAAGAACAAGGATCTTTTGGTGATTGACCTGGATATCAAGGGAAATTGTGATACCATTTTCGTCAGTGCCTAGATCATTTTCAGGTATCATACAAACTAAAGTTGCGGAAGGTGGTGATGATGGATGAAAAGTTTCCACAGTACTGAACATGCCTAACAGTCGATTCCAAGTGCTCTCAAAATCAACTCCATAGTGTAAAGCTGGATGTTGATAATAGGAACAAGAGTAATGTGGGTACTATTGATACCCATATGAAGGTTACACAGTTGGAGAAGAAGAATCAGGCAGTGGAAAAGTTTTGTATTTTGCATAACCATAACCATTGTATATGGCAGCCATGGAAGGCTCTATCGTGGTCTCAACGAAAGCACCAAATGATATGACCTTACTTCGCGGGAAGGAACCTCCAAAAATAGAGAAAAAGAGATGATAAAATAGAAAGGAAAACAAGCTCAATTCATTACCCACTTTTCAGTATTGGTGTAGTACATATATATAGTAGATATGGCTTAGCAACTAACCAATAGCTATGCATAACAAAAGTGTACAATTTTGGAATTCTGTTAAATTGCTGCAACAAACTATAAACATCTCTAATGGTAATTCCCTTACTACCCTTACAGTAATTCATGTCCTTCGTTCACTTAGGCTTGGTTCATAACAGGATCCTTTTTTTCAAACCTCCACACAATCGACATTAAACTCCTAGTTCAGGCCAATGTAGACTTTAGTCCTCAAAAAAATGTCATGGTCATTGATTTAAGCTTTTTCACCCTTTCACAGTAAGTCTACTAAAGGCAAACCTTCTAAGAAAGTGAAGATGGTCATAAACTCAAGAGTCGTTCTGTGGTTGAGGGTACTTTAGGCAATCTTAAGGAGTTGGCTACCATGAAGGAGTTGTTTTTGCTGCCTTTGGTCATCCAAATATGTCATCATGGTGGGAGAATGAAGTTTTGAAAGATGAAAATCAAGAAATCATGCTTATCCTTAGGGATGACCAAGCTCTTGGAAGCATTACCCCTTGGCTCTTTTAGGATGCTACATTGGGCTCGGCTAGTTGAATTCTTTAGAGTGTTGCCATAAATTATTACTTAAATAGAAGGATGAAGCCCTACCAGCAGGTGGTTAAGGATGTTTTTCTTGCTTTAGTGCGTAAAAAAAAGCTCACCAAGAAACTTGTTAAAGACTGTGATCAGGCTGCTTTCTTCAAAAGACTTGATGTTAGAGGCTGTGAATAAAGAGAAGACTAATATGCTTACTTGAATGGATGAATTACTATGAAAGGTATCCATGTTAAAAAATGATTTAGGGAAAGCAAAGGTCGTTAATTTGGATAAAGATGCTGCCATTGGAGGTTTAAAGTCTGACTTAACACAAAATGAGGCTAACATGACTGAGAAATTCAAGGTCTTACCTACTTGATATGTCAAGGTCGAACAAATGAAGGATATCCTTGATTGCTCGACCAAGGACTAGTTCAACAATGCACTACGACATGTCTGTGTTTTTCCTAACTCTTTTGTTTTAATATGTTGTTTTTTTTTTTTTGTGAGCTTTGTCTTGTATGTACTTTTTGAAACCTAAGGGTTACCTTTCTAACTAAGGGCATGGGGAATTACAAAATTATTAAAGATGTTCAACTAATTGATAAGCCCCTTGGAGTATAAAGGCAAAGACTAAGAGGAAGAAGAAAAAGAAGAAAGGGAAGCCATTCATCAGGATAAAGGTCATGAGACTATTATGGTTGTTACTCATGCTAAGGGCGTTGAGCAAGAATCAGTAATTTGCAAGGAGGTTTATAACGTTCAGCTTGAGGTTCAATCTTTGTCTACCTTTAGTCTTATCAAAGTGGAAAGGACCAAGATGTTGGTTTTGAATGTATTTAACTTTGTTTGATATTTGCCCGCATTTAATATTTGGATGCATGGTTGCAATTTTTTTTTATTCTTGACTAAAATAATTTATCTTCATTTCACATTTGTTTGCTTTTTACCAATTTTCTTTCATTGAATACCTTGTGGGTGACCTACCGAACTGAGGTGGTTACCCTTAACCTCGACGCCCTACTTCTAGCCTAGGCATAAGGTAGGATTCAATTAGGTTTAAGCCTTTGGGACTTGTTGGCTAAACAAGCTTGGGGTATACTAGAGTAACTTGCATAGTATTTTCATTTTTGTTAACTGTAGTGATCATATCCTATGATTTTAACGCAATAGGTGATAAATCATGTTAGTGTATAAGATTATTAATCATAGTAGGATAAAAGATCATAGATTTAGCCTTGTCAAGATAATAGATTTCAAAACCATGCCAAGATAATATGTTGAAAGATCTAAAAGTATGTTGGTGATCATGAATTGCAAAATCATGTTGTGGTAATGGATCAAAAAACCTTAAAATCATGTTAGGACATTAGATTATGCTTTTCATACAAAGCTTGCTAACTGAGATACTTCCTTAAGTTTGTTGCATTCCATGTTTGGGAAATGCTTTTTCTTGTGAGTGTTTTGAGGGATTAGGCTCTCTCATCCCAATTTTTCCCATTACCTAGTATGAATCCTCCCAATTTGCTGTGAGTTTGTCATTTTTGTTATTTTTACTTCATATGTAGGCCTTCCTTAAGATGAGATCACCAATTTTGAATTCACAATGCTTTATTTTCTAGTTGTGTTGGCATGCCATCTTGCGTTTCATGGCTGCTTCTTGAATTGTTGCTACCTCTCTGATGTGCTAGAGATAATTAAGGTTTTCCTTCATAAGTTAATCATTCCTCAATTGGTCAAAGTGAGTTACTCTCCATGATAGATTTCCAACTTCGACTAGGATTGTTGCTTCTGCCCTATATATGAGTTTGAAAGGTGTTTCACCTGTCCTAGAGTAAGAGGTTGTTTAGTAGGTCCATGAGACATTGGGCAAATAAGAGGTCTAATTGCTTTTTAAGCTATCCAATCTTTTATGGAGTCCTTTCATGATGACTCTATTGGTAGCTTTGACCTACATTTGTGGGTGCTCCATGGATGAGAAATGTTGTTTAATCTTGAGGCTTGAAGGAGATCTCTAAAATGTTTGTCTATAAATTGTGTGTACCACGACCTTCAAGACGTTGGATTGATATATCACAAATTTATAAAAGAACTCAATTATATTTTTTATTATGCTTTTTGCCAAAGGTTATGCTTTGATCTACTTAGTGAAGAAATCTACAACAATTAGGTATTTGACTTGCGTAGGAGATTGTGGTAGTGGTCCTAGGATATCTATGCCTTACCAAGCAAAAGGTCATGTGGATGGTAAGGTTCTCAATTTGGTGGGCAAGGAGACATGGATGTTAGAATTGTGTTGACATTTATCACACTTCTTCATGCAATAATTAGTGTCAACTTCTAGGGTGGGCCAATAGTACTCTATTGCAGTAATTTTCTGGCTAGGGACTTGGCTTCTATGTGATGCCTAAAAATTCCTTTATAGACCTTAGTTAAGGCGTAACCAACACCATTTGGTGTAAGGCACTTTAAAAGTGGTGTTGAAAATCCTCATTGGCGTAGTTTGCCATTTAGGAATGTGTATTGCGCCACCCTTCTTTAAAGTTTTCGAGCTTCCTTTAGGTCGATGGACAACCTCCTTTCTCTAAGGTACATCCTGATTAGTGTGGTCCAGTCTTCTCTAACTTTTATTTCCAAGACACACCTAGTTGGGTAATTTCCTCCTGGATGATGGTCTTATTATTTCTTGACGTCTTCATGCTTGCTAGCTTTGATAGTATGTCTATTGGGATATGCAGACCAAAACAACCACAATTGAAAATTTTCCAATGTTGGATCCATGAGAAAGTGCATAAAGTCGTGTTTATAAGTTTACCTCTTGGGGTGTGATACTGTTGTCAGCCATGTTGTCCAACAATCACGAGTCGAACCTCTACCGAGTCCACACGAGTGGACTTCATAATCGTCTCACGATCAAGGGAGGGTGGGCAGTGTCATCTGTGCCTTCAGAAACATCCACAACAGCTAGGGTTTCTCATGCACACTAAGTGTAGTATACAATTAGAAAGGTGATGTGTTTTAGGGCTTCAGGCGCTATATATAAGAGCTCCTTTAGCACTTTAACCTAGTAGTATTGGGCTCTTACATTAAGAGTTTCGCCAATAAGAAACATGACATACTGTTTCTCATTATTTGGACTTTTCTTTTAAGTGGGCTCATACTTTATGAGCCTAACCCATTAGAAATATTGTAGTCATACTTAATATTCCTTTTTCTCCTTTAATCTGCTCTATGCGTGTGACCCTTGTTGATTCTTATTACATTGGCAATAATATTAAATCTTATCTAATATTATAAACAGTGAGCGATATCTAGCAATACATCATTATTACCCAACTAATAAGAATGTCTTATGATTTGACATAACTTTTCCATAACATATGTTCTCGTGTAGCTTAGTCCCTTTATCTAAATATCATAATTGAACATAAGGCATAGATCGTGTTATCCTTGTATAGTTTAATTAATTTATTTCTTGATACCTGAGAAGACATTAGAATAAATAAGATCGATATCTCATATCAACTCATTTAGCACAACCATGCATAACTTTCTTACTCTATCAAGAGGGCCTACAAAAATTACTCATGTTATGAAGGAGGGACAAATCTCATCTAGATCACTCACATCCCTCTTCATGATTTCCTCTATGTCTAATAACCAGCTTTGTAGTCACTTTATCATAGGCAATGTTTGATAGCATTAAAACATACAACTCATCATGTAGGACTCGTATTGATTTCAGGTCTAGGGATTGTATACACCATAGTCATTTTGAGAATTGCTCATGACAATTTCATAACTCTTCTATGTAGTGTTCTTATAGTAGGTCAATCCAATACATCGTTACACTTAATCATGTACCCATATGAAGAATTGATATCTCATATCTAGGGGTGGCAAAGCGGGTTCAACCCACCGGGTCGACCCGCCTGACCCGCCATTTTTGGCGGGGCGAGTAAGCCAGTAAAACCTGCCAACCCGCCTCAACTTGCCCCGCCCAACTCGCCAACCAGCGGGTTAGGCGGGTCAACCCGCGACCCGCCATTTTTTTTTTTAATTTTCTCCTTCCTTAGTTATTGTACCAAGACATTAATTAAAAAAGAAGAAGTAAAAGATGCTCTACACACACTACTCCACATTCGCAATGTTATCCTAAAAAATATAATGACAACAATAACACATGCATTTGGGGTTAATTCTACTTGTAATTAAATACAATTCAATGCTATACTAAAAAATATAATCCCTCATATTTTTGAACGAGATGTGTTATTTATTTTCAAGTAAATTATTTTTATAACTTTTGAATGAAAAAATATAAGTTCTCTTTCATATATTTAATGTATAATAAAATAATAATAAAATTATAAGTCAAACAATCAAAGATTCAAAGTGATATAACGTGTATTAAAATAAAAATTATTTAACCCAATTCAATTAGATGATAACAAAAAAAAATTAGATTTAATTGAGTTTTTTTTATAGAAAAAAAGTGGGGTGGGTCAACCCGCCAACCTATTTTTAGAAGGTCGACCCCCCAACCCGCCTTTTGTACAACCCACCGACCCACTCATTATCCTTTGGCGAGCCAACCCGCCAACCCACTACTAGGCGAGGAGGGTTCAACTTTTCAATCCACTTCTTGCCGGCGAGTCAACCCGCCCCGCCCCGCTTTTGGCGGGTTGATGGCGGGTCGAGGCGGGTTGGCCCGCTTTGCCACCCCTACTCATATCCATGACCTGTGATATGTGGTCATTAGTTCACTCACATACTAGTCTCAATGTATTATTGTTGTCTGTATTAATAATAATACTTGACTGTGGATATTTAAGAATAAATTATTCTATAGACTTTATTATGTTTCAATATACACATAATAAATGAAATGCCTCATATCATTAACAAACAAAACAAGATATAAATGTAAACCATAAGGTATTGGCCTCTAGGGCTTACACCAACATTGTCGTCTCTACAATTTCATTCGCAAGGGACGTGGGTGACTTTGGCTAAATTGAAGAGCTCAAGAAGCTTTTACCTTGGCTAGTTATTTATGCAAAAATGGTCCTTTCACTTGATATTCTCCTTCTATTCAGGATACCAATAGTTGCAAGTACTACATAAGAAGATGTCAATTGCCCTAAGGTCGATGACTGTTTTGAGGCTAGCTATGCACACTTCAAACTCTACTTGATTATTAGATGTAGGGAAACTGAAAGATAAGGAATATTTGACGATCATATCAACTTCGTCTTCCAAGAGAATGCTAGCTCCTCCCCCCTTGGGGTTAGATAATCAATCTACATGTATTGTCCACCTTCAGATAAAAAGCCGGCCATGGCTTGAGCTTTAATGCTTTGTCATGGTTCAAAGGTTAGTCTGAATTTAGATAGCTCCATGCTAATACGATCATTTGCCTACTAAGCCAGGGCAATGTAAGATTTGTCGTATTAATCGGTTGGTCCAAATGACCACCTAGGTGGCTTCAAAAATATTGTTGGAATCTTTTAATTAATGTTATTGAAGTGAATACCACTTTTTTCACTTTCTTGTATCTATTGGCCCTTGTAGGGTGTGTATTGATGAAACAGAACGATTGCTAGCTGTGAGAGATTTCTTTAACCAGCAGTCGCATTAACAACTTCCTTGACAATAGATGTACAAGTACAAGATTTTCCCTATTTTGAGCTTCATTAGGGCTAGGGGCGATGAGAGCGCGTTTAAAGCTTGACAAGAGGCTAGTTCAAGCACATGTCATGTGCTACTCCTTAACTTGCGTCTCCTAAGCTATGTGTAACTCTTTCTATTTTGGGATCAAACTGCAATAATAGAACTTGAGAGTGCATTAACATGCAACAATAACCCTTGAAAGAATAATAAAGATGGTAAAGAAAGAATAAAAAATGAAGAGAACACTAAGATAACTTTTAATTTTACTAATATTGTTAAACGATCCTTGGCAATGACACAAAAAAAACTTGTTTACATTAGACAAGTATACTCGTCGATAAGTAACAAAGGTAAGTATTTTAAAATCACAAAACATCATCTCACATAGGCTAATCAACAAGTATTAATAAGATTGTTGAATCCTTAATTATTAAAACATTATGTAGAGGTGAAATTCAAAATACGATTAAAGAAAATGAGGGAAGAAATTAAAAAAGAAAGGTTTAAAAAATTCAAGAGCAAAGGCAATCACAAGTAACATTCAACTATGGAAAGCTTAGGGTCTTGGTTTCACTTATATAATTACAAGTGTTACCTGATTCCTTTATACCTTGTGTTTCTTCCCAATTACCAATAATCTATATTCCCAATCTATTAGAGCTCAATGGTCATGCAATGATAATATTCTTTTTCCCATATTTTTATCTCCAATGGTCATACTAGGAAACAATTAAGAAAACATAAAGAACCAACAGACGTGTAATTAATTCAACAACTAATTGAAAATGAAGGAATTCTGATCGACCCAATAAGGATGAAAAATAAATACAAAATGTATTAAAATTCGAAAACAATAGTTCAAGATATAGAATCCACCATAACCCCTAGTTATGGATTTATTTGTTGGACACAATAACGTATATCCAAACCAAATTAAAGAGAATGAAAAAAAGAAAAAAAAATCCCCTTAACAAAAGGTATAGATTTGATATTAAAGCAGAGGGTTCTAATTCTTTGCTTATAATCTCCTCGATGGCTCTTGAGAGAGGTTGCAATGACACTAGGGAAGAGAAAATGGGTGTAAATAGTGTTTATGCAAAACTATAATTGGTGTAGATATGTGGCATAAAAAATTCATTAGAAAGTCTCCCCAATGTGTCCTTTATACAAAACTACACAATTTAAATACACTGAGAATATGCATGATTGTGCATGTCAAACACATGGGTGTGCACGTTCAAATATGGTTGTCATATATATGTATGGCTATGCATGTCCATATATGCATATTGTGCTTCCTATATGCATGGTTGTGCATATTTAAAATCACGCCTTAAATTGTCAAGTTGTGCAAAATGTTGCATGGATGTGTTTCTAATTCAACATCAAATTGTGCACCTTTATGTTCAATTGTACTATGTTAAATGGTCGCAGACCATATTCAACGGTGTAAAGAAATCCACCATAGCTCCTAGTTATGGATTTAGTTATTTAAAGGTGTAAGGAAATCCAAATCAATAACGTAAATCCAAAGCATATATGTAATTAATGAGAATGAAAAAAAAAGTAAAGAAAACCCCCTTAACAAAAGTAGATTTGATATTAAAGCAGAGGGTTCTAATTCTTTGCTTATAATCTCCTTGATGACTCTTGAGAGAGGTTGTAACGAATCTAGGAAATAGAAAATGGGTGAAGATAGTGTTTATGCAAAACTACAATGGGCGTAGATATGTGGCATAAAAAAGTCATTAAAAAGTCTCCCCAATGTGTCCTTTGTACGAAACTACACAATTTAAGTGTGTTGAGAAATATGCATGATTAAATATGGTTGTCATATATATGTATGGCCATGCATGTCCATATATATATGCGTATGGTGCTTCCTATATGCATGGTTGTGCATATTTAAAATCACGCCTTAAATTGTCAGGTTGTGTAAAATGTTGCATGGTTTTGTTTCTAATTCGACATCAAGTTGTGCACCTTTATGTTCAATTGTACTATTTTGAATGGTCATGCAGACCATATTGTCTCGCATCAAATTTATGTCCTTTTTGCCACGATTTTTTTAAATAACACTTTTATTTTGAAAGTAGCACACAAACTCATCAAATATGCAATAATTAAGGAAAAATAGATGAAATTCTCAATTAAAACTCAAAGATATAGCATAAAATAAATCACTTTTCTGTAGATAAACAAGTAGAATGTCGATTTATCACCCTCCACTTAAAAATAACTGTCACTTTACTAAAACTTTTTTGTTTCAAATTATTGGTCATTTCACAATACAGTGAAAACATTTATTGCTTTTTTCAATTTTGTCCCTCTCCTACGTGAATGCTTATTAACTTTTGTTTTGATAATTGTAAAATTAATTTATTTTCTTTTGTTTGGAGAAATTAATTAATTATATTACATTGTTCTAAGAAAATGGTAATTTAGTTTTATAATCACTTTTTTTTCCTGATTTTAGGATAGTTATTAATTTCCTTAATTCATATGTAATACTCTAAAGTTACAATTATTTCAGAATGAATGGAGTGTTGATTATTAATTTACTTATATGCTTATCCTTATCCTTATCCTTATCCTTATCCTAATTATTATTATTATTATTATTATTATTATTGGGTTGCCTATATATGTTGTGCCTATGCACATACAATAAGATGTTAAAAGCAAAAAAAAATTATGAAAAAGGAAAGTATTTATTAATTATATTCAGAAAAAACATAACTAATTTAATATTTATATTTTTATGCAATTCAAAACATTTAATAAGATATATTTAATATTTTCACATTATGTGTCCATAAACACACAATTTTACTTCCGGTTTTGTTAACACCAGTTTTTAGAGCTGACTTTAAGTATCTAAAATTTATAATTTTTTATTAAAAAGTATTTATTAAATTAAAAATGCAAATATGCAATAGATACTTTTTTCAGTAAAAATGTATCACGTTAAATTGTTTAAAACCAACTTTGTTTTATAGAGTAATTTTTATCTTATTTTACAGAATAATTTAATATGTTTAAGCAATTATATTGCAAAATGAATTTAAAAGGATACACCTGAAGCATTGAAGATTTATTCTATTTAAAAGCTACTTTTAAATTAAATCTAGAAAAAAGATTTTTTTTTAAAAAGTAAAAGTTGTTTGTTAGTTTTTATTCTTTTAAATTAAAAGCTATTTTTAAATTAAAAGTTGATTGGTAAAAAATTTTAGTTTTATTTAAAACTAATTATCTCATCTAATAAAAAATTATATTTATAAATAAAATTATTATGCAAGATTAATTTAATTTGCATATAATTATTTTAATAATAATTAAAATATTAAGATATAAATATTTAAAGCAATATTTTTTAAAAATGTCAAAAACTACTTTAATTAATAAAATTTTACTTTAAACATAATGTATACATACATTAATATATATATATATATATATATATATATATATATATATGATTAATTCATGAATTTGTTCCAAATGTTATAATTAATTCAAGTAGCATATAGTGGTTGGTTCATAAAGTTATTTTATTACGTTATTCAATTTGTTTTGTCTTGTCATGAATTTTGCATTTATTTTTTACTCACCGAACTATATAATGAAAGTTAAGTGATTATAATTTATCACTACATTACGCGTGAATCTTAATTCAACTTATATTGTTTTTTAAACGTTGAACCAGCATGCAAAACATGGGCATACTTGTAGGTGTATTTGCCGTGTTTTATTATTATTATATTTTTTGCTGATAATATTTGCCGTGTATTATTTTGTCATTTGCTTTCTTCTCGTCGTTGACTGTGATCTGATTTCTTAGAAATTATCATCACGTTAATTCACGCATATAAAACTACATTATATGTCAACATTATTGTTTCGATGTTACTTACTACACTGATTGCAGATTAACTATTTTATTTCATGGTGATCAGATTGCAAGGCGTCCTCAATTTGGGCCTTGCTCCTTGCAATCAACAAACTTTTGATATTCATGCAGTGCTTAACATACTTTCTTGATAGTTTTCACTTTTAATTTGAAAGTTTTCTCACATTTTTTATTTTAAAAAATTTTAAATTATGAAATAAATAACTATGTATGATATGTGATACAATTTTAATGGACAGAATACACATACAGGCCGGCCCAATAGTAAATGAGGCCTCAAGCAAATTTTGAAATAAACTTTTTTATTTTAAATAAGAGAGTTATATGTTGATTTTTTTGTCAATATATATTTATTTATACAACCTAAAAATAGTTTCCTTGTAAACGAAAAAGAATAGTAAAGCATCCCTGATACATACTTTGTCTGTTGTTTTTTTTAAGAGGTGTCTAACTTATTCAAATAAAAATAAGATTAAACACTCATAAAAAATGATTGGTAAAATTTTTTATGTATTTAAATATGGTTGGTATAATATAAAAAATTACACCAATTATTTTCTATGGGGTTGTTTAACCCTGGTTTTACTTGGCGTAAGTTAATTCGCAAAATGTGTGTTGGTGACATCTTCCGTGCTAAACATGTCTTCCGTTATATATAGATAAAATTCCTGAGGTTCAAACCTGAAATCCCTCCATTCAAATTTAGCAACAATTTCAGCCGTGTCTTGTTGTACTGATAGGACTGAATATGAAAATCGAAACCGTGCTAATCCTTTGACTTTGGCTGCTGGTGCTTAGTTCAAGCTAACTCAATCTTTTGATATGCTCGCTAATAGCTCTTACCATAAATCCACACTTCCATTATTTAAACATCAAATAGTTGGCATCATATGAGATGGTTGTTACGGACTGGATTTAGGTTCAATTCATACTACAACTATTTTAAGCCCAAAAGTCTAAAGATATGGGCATTGATCAACATCAACATCACTAATAGGATACATTACTCACACACACAAGTAGTAAACACCTTAACAAGGAGTAGAGTTATTCATTATACATGCTAAAACAGCACATTACTACCCACAAGAAGCCTTGGCCTATGCCAAGGATCTCAGTCCAGATGTGACACCTATATATATCACCATCATCATTGTAGCAAATACGTATTTAATGTATCTCGTCACTTGTATATATTATTGTTGATTTGAGTGTCAAAGTGCTTTTTACAAATAACTCACCCTTTCGCTCGAGTGCTTCAGCCACGTCAGACAATTATCTCAGAGGGGTCAACAATTATCTTCGATGAGTCAACAGCCATTTTAAACAAGTCAACAATTCATTCCGGATTCACCACCTCATTCACTTTAGACAGAACAATGGTATATAATTATTTCTATCCTTTCTTCTTTTATCTCTTAATGTCTTAGATCAAGAGAGACAATAAAAGTTGTCTCTGCGCATAATTTAAAATTAAATCTCCATTCTTTTAACTTTTCGCCTCATTTCTTGTGCACTTGTTTTGGCTTGGGGACGGAAGTCGGGGAATATAACCCTACGCTTTGGTCTTCTAATACTTCAAGTGATTTATGGTTTACAATGTTCCATTCATGGACTTGTTTGTAGTTTACGGGAAAATCTAGTGCCAAATTTTTGTGGTCGTTATAAAAACTACTAGTCTTGTTTTTGCACAATAGATATCTTAATAGATCTTGCAGATCAACGACCGAGAAACATTTTTTTTTGGGTCTAATTCACAACTAAATTGTTATATTTATTCATATATACGTGGATCATTTATAATTTGTAGGTGTACATTTTTTTACGACTAATACTAGAAACATATTCTTTAACATACTATTTTTAATACAATCTTCACTATAAATAAACTAAAATTTATTGGGAACTCATGAAATGACATGAGTTTCACTCCATAGTCCATACTTAATTAGCCACAACGATAGTTTTATAAATTTTAGCCAAAAAAGGAATATATTAAAGAAAGTGTAGTAAAAAGTGTGTTGAAAAAATTTCTCTTCACAATTTTATCAACAACATTCATCTTCCCCGGAATGAACCATTGTATTCAATTGCGGCCAACTACGCACCTACTCAATAGTTTTAAATTTATCTTGCCAAACACAGTTGTTCAACCAGAAAATAACTAGGGCATTTGATTAATGATCTGAAGTCTTTTTAAGTTAATATCATCTTACCTGTCCTACAATATTTTATGCTGCTTTGTCCTCTTCCTCGGATGCGTCATTTTCAATCAAATAAGTAGCTGTGATTATAAAAAATGAGGACCTTTCAAGGTTACGGCTATACAAAGTACACTTGGCCTACCATAGCCTTAGACCATATATAATCATCTCCCTAACTCTGACTCCAAGCCACATCTCTGGGAAATTCTAATTTTGTTCCAATTCAAATTCTCTCTTTTGATCATCAATTTCATAAGGACTTTGTCCAAGCTTTCTAAAGCTGGTCCTGTGGCAGAGAAGAGAAAAAGCCAAAGGTTATGATTCTTATTGCTTTTTCATTTTATTCTTGTGTTTCCTTCCCTGCAGGATTAGCACAATGAACTTCTCCCTTATGCCGCTAAGTGTTATGTGCATATAGTCATACTAATCCAAACTTGAAGTCTGCAATGTGTTTAGTGTTGAAATTTTTGAGGTTGCATTAGCCATTGGTTTCTTTTCTTCAAAGACTGATCTGATTTTCATGTCACCATAATTCAGTAGTGCCCCCATCACATGGAATATGGATCCGTGGTGAATAGGAATTGGATTGAATTAATAGCTGGGGGGCAAGGGGGTGTTGCATTTATGGCTTTATCCAAAATAGATTAATGTTAACAGCCTTTCAGAGAAGATGTGAAGGGACTGAGATTTGACATCTCTGCAGTCATTATCCGATAATGGCTGTTCCTCATTCACTCACTTTGTTTTGTCCATTTTTTGCGGGGAGGGAAAAAGGACCTTTCCCTGTTTTACTAATTTAGCAGACAAGAACCTTTCATGAAGAGGGAAGGCTTCACAATTAAGAAAAAAGATTTTGCATATTCACTGATTTTGACTGCCTACATATTTAGAAATGCCCTTTGGATTGCTGCTGTGCCTATCAGGAACATAATAAGTATGTAATATGATTGGCAGATAACTATGCTCCTAAACCATGTAGTCAAGAATTCAATCCTTAGTTCTGCATGTATGGAGTAACACCTCATGGAAGAGGTTAGTTCCTTAAATGAATCTAAGTACCTTGTGGGATTAGTTATTTACTCTCGGTCAAGGATACCTTGGGTTTACAAAAAAAAAGAAAAAAAAGAAAGTAATATTCTGAGCAAAGTGGATGAAAGTGATCATCCTATTGACATGTAGAAGATTGTCTTTGTATCTATAATGAAAGCAAGATATAATTGATAGCCGATGCATAATTCTTTGTCAACTCATCTCATCTTTTTGTACACTATCTAATTTGGCTCTAGATTTTGCCAGCTCTACTTGTTTCTTCCTCTAAGCTCACTAATGAGATCCTCTGAATTAGTGGCAAAGCTATAAGTTAAATTTTATTTGATCTTATCTGATGTAACTTTTCATGAATAAGAACAATGGGAGTCTAACATACCTTTCTCAGGTCTAGCATGGAAAACAACATAAACATTGAAATTGCAGAACAAGGCTCTCCTGAAGTCCCATCACTTATTAAGTATATATCATCAAGTGAAGTTGCTGGCTTTGATAATTCTGACTCTCAATTTCCCAGCCCATCTGCCATAGTAAGACTCTTTTTCACTACTTCACTAGGAAAATTGAGTTCCTTTTATGGCATGTAGGATTTAGAGTGCCTATATTATTTTAAATTCATAGCAATTTACTATATACATTTTTTTATGTTTATAAGTTAAGAGATTAGTAAAATCCAAGGGTTCCCATGTTTGCAATAGGGAAGTGGAGCAACCTTACTAGGAAGACAACATGATGAACCTGTAGTCATCAATCATCAAAGGAAGTATTCTGTCAGCATGCCACTTTCTTCTGAAGAAGTTCAGCTTCAGCCACTGGACACCAAAACAGATGGCATTACCATTTCCTCTTCTCAATCAGGAACTGCTAGCTCTATCGATCCACAACCATCAAAATGTTACTCTCAACCAATGCCAAAAGGCCATGTGCGCCAAGAGGCAGATAATGGAGTCAAAATAAACAACCATCCTGGCATCAAAGCATTCAAGGACAAGAGGTTTGACTCTTTTAAAACGTGGTCTGGGAGACTTGAGAGACAATTATCAATTCTACGTGGAAAGTCACCCGAGAGAAACTACACAAGATGGTAACAACAACTGTAGGAGCACTGATAGGGCTTTACCCGTTGATCGGTATTTCGATGCATTGGAAGGTCCAGAGTTAGAAACTCTCAGGGTATGTGATTACCTTCTTCTATCAATTCAAACCCATTTATGTGATATAACTTAATAATAAGAATCCTTAACATAGACCATGCAATTTTTGGCACTCAAAAACTAGCCTCCATTTCCAAAAGATCTTAAATCTTCTTCTGATCACTGCGTTGTGTCTTAAATGAAACTGAGTCTAAGATGCAACGATACGTATTTAAACATAATTATAAACCACTTTGAGTCATGACTAACCAGGAATATAGCTAGGTAGACTGCTTAACGGGTTAAGCACTCTAGGCGCCTGATATTTTCATTTCTAAGACTCGAAACCAAACCTTAGCAATTGGTATCAGATTTGGTTGTTAGTGTCTTGAAAAGGGCTTCTTATGAAGGGGCTGATCAAAAAGGCCGAGTGAAGCATTGTAGAGTGTAGCAACTAGGACGTCAACTCTTAGGAGCGGTACTATGATAGGAATTTGGGTATTACGAGGTAGGGACTTAGGTGTTATAAGGTGTCTAAGTCTCACATCAAGTAGTACGGGATGCTTAGTGGATTACTTAAGTGGCTTAGTTCTATCCTCTTAAAAGCTTTTAAGGGAAGGTTTCCCAATGGCTACTTATCAATTTAAAGAAATCAAATTTCTTGCAACTTGAATTAACAACCTTTTGGTAGACATATATCATTTGCATCAAACTCACCAACACCATAATTTACTTATTGAACATCCTAATTTTATTGATTTTTTTCTTCGTTTTCTCCAGAATTTCTGACTATAGTTTCTTCTGCTTATAAAAGATTATAACATATTTTGTTTTCCTACTCCAACAGGCTTCAGAAGAGACAGTGCTTCCTCAGGACAGGCAATGGCCATTTCTTCTTCGGTTTCCTGTTCCATCTTTTGGTATTTGCCTTGGAGTTAGCAGCCAAGCAATTCTCTGGAAAGCACTTGCCACATCACCTTCCACACAGTTTCTTCACATAAGCCTCAAAGTCAACTTAATCTTATGGTTCATATCCATTGCTCTTATTGCCACAGTTTTCACCATCTATCTTCTCAAAATCATTCTCTACTTTGAAGCAGTTCGTCGTGAGTACTACCATCCAATCCGTGTTAACTTCTTCTTTGCACCATGGATAGCTCTCTTGTTCTTGGCTCTCGGGGTTCCCCCATCAGTGACCAAAGACTTGCACCATGCCCTTTGGTACATTCTAATGATACCAATCTTCTGTCTTGAACTTAAGATCTATGGACAGTGGATGTCTGGGGGACAGAGGAGGCTCTCAAAGGTGGCCAATCCTTCAAACCATTTATCAATTGTTGGAAACTTTGTGGGGGCCTTACTTGGGGCTTCTATGGGCCTAAAAGAAGGGCCCATTTTCTTCTTTGCTGTTGGCTTGGCCCACTACACAGTCATGTTTGTAACTCTTTACCAGAGACTTCCAACAAATGAGACCCTCCCAAAAGAGCTCCATCCTGTGTTCTTTCTGTTTGTTGCAGCACCTAGTGTTGCTTCCATGGCTTGGGCCAAGATTCAGGGTTCTTTTGATTATGGATCACGGATTGCCTATTTCATTGCCCTGTTCCTTTATTTCTCATTGGTAACTCTTTTTTCTTTTTAACCCTTGTATGTTTGAAATAGGAATAATTATACTGAGTAATAACATGGTTATCATTAATTAATAATTACACTCGCACCTTAGTTGTTTAGAAAATTACACTTCCCTTAATTTGTTATTTTAAAGGTATAGTGTGTACGATCTTTACATAAAAGTTGGAGATGAATGTGTAATTTTTTGAAGACAACTGAACATATAAGAATAATATAAAAGAAAGGAGGTAATAAGTATAATTTTCTAAATTAGAAGAGTTTAAGTTTAATTTTGATATATTGTTAATATAAAAATTTTATATTATCAATGAATTAAAAATCATACTAGAGATGACTTTTAAATGATCATTACAAAAGTCAACAATTTTTAATTACATGACAAGTCATGATTAGATGTCCGTGAAAAAAATATTTAGCATCAGTATAGTCCAATTAAATTGCTAAGTATAATTAGTCCTAATCTCAGGGGAATTCAATGTAATTAGCCCTTCGAAATATGCATAATGTCATTGTTGTTTAGGTTTCATATAGCAAGGCTTTGTATGAATTTCACATCAACACTCAGTAGATTTCTGATATCAAAATTACTTAGTAGTTTCATATGCTTTTGCAGGCTGTCCGGATCAATTTTTTCAGAGGATTCACGTATGTTACATCTCTTGTTTCTCTTAAAATGTTTACTTTATGCTATTGAATTTTCTGACAAAAATATTTGGATGTTACTCTGCAGATTCTCGCTTGCATGGTGGGCCTATACTTTTCCAATGACTGGTGCAGCAATTGCAACCATAAGATACTCAAATCAGGTCACAAATACAGTTACCAAGACATTGTGTGTTATACTGAGTCTCATCTCCACACTCATAGTAACAGCACTGCTTGTATCAACTATATTACATGCCTTTGTCTTCAAAAACCTCTTTCCCAACGACCTTGCCATTGCCATAAGTGATAGAAAGAGAAGGCCACAAAAGAAGTGGCTAGGTCTTAGATACAGAAGCCATGACTCCAAGGAGATTGAAAATTACCTGAAGTTTGTGAACTCGGATAAAATTGATTTAGAAGCTTCTACCCCACTACCAAATGGCACAGAGGATTCACCATCTACCTGAGGATATTTGCTATTATTGTACTGTGTCCTTCCAAAGACAAAGAGTATTATATTATGGGTTGGTTGCCTAATAATCTTCATTAGTCAAACATGTGAGGAACAGAAGTAGGAGTTTTGACTGTTCCAGTGACCATGTATAGTAGAATATGAAGGTTTGTGTAGCAAGAGCAGTTTTTTGTATGAACAGATCCCACCTTTATATTTTGTAAAATAAGAAAGTTGTTTTACTATATCTGAGTAAATTATCAGTATCAGTATGTTTAAATCCATGTTTGGATATGGTCTCAAGTTGTTTCAACCTTCTAATTTTGATCTTTGCATGTAATATACCTGACATACTGTTTATCCATGAATCCATAAAAGGTAAGTTGTACGTGTGCATGAACTCTAAACTGAGGAATAATTGGCTCCAATTTCATTTCCACTCAGTTGACAGATACACCAACGACTCTGTAGGTGAAGGAGATGGCAAGACTTTTAGGGGTGAAAACCTAGCCAACCTATGTAGCTCACACTGTGATTGTTCATACGAATGGACATGTGGACTCATATTTCTTTTGAGGACTCCATTCTTTACTTGACTCACGGTTTCTATGTTGATACCACTTCATGATGCCATTCTGTTTGAGCATCGTAGACCCACTTCTTTTGTTTACAACACTTGATACTTTGGGTTTCTTTAGTCTTTGTTAATCTGGGTGTGATGATTTCATTTCTATCTTTTTATTTGATTCACTAAATTGGTTCATGATTTTAGTCACTGTAGGTCACAGCTAATGTTCACACAGTATTTTGCATGTGGGCAAATCTAAGAAGTGAGAACAACTTCCAAATGCATCTCACATTGTTGCCTCACAAGCAGTAAATGTGAATTAACTTGAGATCAATCTCACATTGATCACCTACTTTTATTGTTTCTAGTCAATATTTTTCAATTGTATGGTTGAGTATGCTTAATATTTTTTCATGCATTGTATCGATGCGCATTGATAGTATGTTTGAGCTATGAGGTCGCGTCAGTAGAATTTGCGAAACTTTGGCACTAACATATCTATGATGCATGATTTTCTCTCATTTTTAAAATCTCGTGACCGAATTGAGTCAAACACGCTATCTTTTTTCAGTGAACATTCCATCTCATGCATTTTGCTTTAGAACTTGAACTTTTTCTTTGTAGTTTTAATTGATTCTGCTGATGTTTGCAACTGTATGATTCAGGCCATTTTGAAAGATTAATTTAGGGCCAGATAATGCCTACCCTATGTTTTCCATTGCTAACCACTTTGAACTTGATTAAATCCTATTTTTGAAATTAATAAAACCATATTTCAAGCCAACAATTATAAAACCAATTTGTCCCACTTAGCAGAAATTTTTGAAAATAATTTTCAAGACTTGATTTTCAAATTGAAGCTGGGTTTCCCTTTTGTTTTCAATCTTCAATTTCAGGTTGCTCATATATGCTTGAGGACAAACACAAATCTTAAGTTTGGGGTGTGGAGTGAACCTTGCAAAAATTTGCCAAATTTTTTCAAAATTTTCAATTTTTGGTGTACTCATTTTTCAATTCTCTTGAAAAAAGGATTTCTTTGCCTAGGAAAAGAATGGAAAAGAAAAGAGAGAAAAAGTAAAAAAAAAAATAGAAAAAGCAAAAGCAAAGAGAAATTCAAAAAAATAAAAAAAATGACAAAAAGAAAAGGCAAAAATAAAAGGTAGAAAAAGAAATGAAAAATATTGGGCAAAAAGAAATCAACATTTTAAAAATTTAGAAAATTTTGTATGTATACTTGCTTGCAAAGAAAAAAAAATTGTTTCGAAACAACAAAAGCTTTTTCAAAAATATGTTTTGAATTTCAGCTAAGTCAAGTCTAGTTTCCCAAAAAAAATCATACATATATATTGGCCACATTACAACCTAGGAATAAAGTTCTATTGATAATCTCAAGCAATTTTAGTTTCATTATAAGCTTAGAGATTTATCAAGCATATGATAGGAAAATGCATTTTGATAATGATTGAGCGTTTAAATGAATCCTATTTTGAGGGGAGTGTAAACACTCGAGTTGGTAAGGAAACTGAGAATGATCATACATTACAAAGAAGTTAAAGCCAATTTTTAGCACTGCAATGTTTTCTCAAATAATGGCAATATCATAATCAAATATGCTTACTGATGCTTTGCAATCTTACTTCCACTTGCTCAATTATGAAATTGATACATATTTCTAGGAGTTGATTTAATTCCCAAAATTCCTTGATTCTTTGTTTCTTTTTCTTTTTGCTTAAGGACAAGCAAATCTCTAAGTTTGGGGTTATGATGAATATAATCTTTGTGAAGATTCATTAAACCAATATAGAGAATTAAATACCCAAAATAATAAGAAATCTCTCATAAATCATAAAAATTAGCATTATTTTTTGAAAATATTAGAATGTAGGTTAAACACATAATTCAATCACTATACGTTTTTCAAATTCTCAATTTGTAAAAACTTATTAAATCGGTCCCTATACGTGCAAACGTTACCGATTTGGTCCATATCGTCATGACGCCGCCTCTAACGATCCTACATTATCCATTAACCTCCTTACGCATTCTTAATTTGGTTCTCATATATATAGCAAATTCTTAACTTGGTCCCTATATAGCAACATGTATAGAAACTAAATTATGTGTTTAAAATTTAAGATAGAAATTGTGTTTTGTGTAAATACTTACAAAAATTCATGAGAAATTATAGGAAATAAGGGTTTTACTTCCACCACTTAGCGGTTATCGCCCAACAATGGTAACCTATTACTTGGTGGTGGATCCCATTGCCTAGCAGTGAGACTAATAACAACTTATAACTGCCTTAACCACCATAACCATTTTCAGTTACATGGTAGCCCAGTAATGAAGTAATGCCTAGTGATTAAAGTAGTGCCCAACCATGGAAGTAGTGCCCAATGATGTAATTTATAATGTTAGCGCCCAACAATGAAATTTACAATGCCAAGGCCCAACGATGGCTGATAGGCAAAAGCTCGTCTCCTGCAACTTATAAATACGTATTTTTAGTTATTTTTTACAACTTTTTAAGGATCCTTGTGTGGCTATCACCAAATTCTCCATATTTTCTCTATTTTGTGTGTTCTTGTGAGTTCTTGGAGATCTTAAATGAAGTTGTACTCTAAGAATGAATGTAGAGGTTTAATGAAATGCTTCCATGGCTTCTCCTCTTGCTCAATTTTATGCTAAGTTGTTATTTTTGTTTTTCTCTTATTGTAATGACTGAATCTCTGTTCTAAACTCTATCGATGGCTTAATTGAGTTTCAATTGCAGGCTTTGTGCTTCAATTTCATTTCCCTTTGCTTAAAGCTATTGGTATGGTGAAAATCAACCAATTGAATATAGTTTAGGGTGGTTAACTTAAGAGATCTTGAATTAGAGAATTGAGAATTAGAACATATGATTTGCATAGGCTCTAGGAATGAAGGGGTGTAAGTTATGTGCGCTCTTAGAGAATCCTATGCTTAATACATGAGTTCTAAGTGAGTGAACCTAGGAATTAGAATATTTGTTTTGCCAACTAAGACATGTTACCAAGGAATTAGGATGAGGTTCTTAAGTGTATTTGAGTAGTGAACCAAGGTATAAGGTTGAGATTCAAGAGAGTAAGACTAAAAGCTAGGAATAGAGAGTCATGATTTACTTTGTGTTCATTGTTGAATCTTTGTGCTTTTGAATTGTATGCGACAATTTGGTGAAGTTTGAGTCCAACTTAGGTAGATTTAAATTTTGTAATTAACCTACTAATAGTGACAACTTAACCTTCAATTTGCTTGATTAATGCCTAAGACTAGTACATGGTGCTCAAGCAAGTTATTCAGTGGAATATTTTACTTATCACTCTTATTACTTGTTGAATAGTACACTTCCAAGTTAGGTTGCAATCATAATCTAATGTTGCGTAGTTGTATAACACAACAACCCTATTGAATCTTTAGGCTTGTTCCCAATGCTCTGAATCTTCAGGGTGGAGAGTGTTTCCAAGAACCTTCGTAGCTTTTGCTTCCTTAGAGAGTCAAAGAAACCCTCAAAAGTCTTTCTTTTTCATATTGATAAGTGTTTGTACTTGCGAACTCGTCATTTGGGCCAAAAGATGCATTGGGTACACAAAACTGGCGTTGGGCACATAAAAAACATGCTCTGGTCGAGAGCTCGAATTGTCTAAGCATTGGGCACCCTTAATTCATGCGTTGCGCATCGAAATCTTAATTCTAGCCAAGAGTATAGCAGCTTATGCACTGGGAGCCTAAATTTGGTGTGCTGGGCACACAAAAAATAATGCTTGGCTGAGAGTTTCAAAAGCCAAGTGTTGGGTGCCTCTTTCCTCTGTGCTCAGCGCAAGCCTGGTGCAAGTTAAATTCTCTTTCTTTCTTGTTCATTATACCTATATTAAAAACTTAAGGAAATTAATGTACTCATGCCTTTTCAATTCAACAATATCAAACTATGTATCACATGAAAATGTACTCATTTGGGTAACGTTATATATATTTTGACCATATTCCATAAAATTAGTGCATCAAAATATGTGAAAAAATTCTATAAATCTACATGTAACGTAGATTTATCTCTAGACAAACAATCAAACATTGTAGATTTAGTATACAATGCCAATATATAAGAATTTCACACTGATCACCGTTCACCACTGATACGTTGACATAATACTTAACGCTAATGACTCTTAGGCGGGTCATTATGATTTGCAGCCACGGTCGCTATCTATGCGGAAGGAGTGCGGCATTAATGTAAAGCATAATCTAAATCTCTATTTAGGTGGCATGGTAGGATGGAGTCATGGACTTACGCTGGGATTGTTATGTAATTCTTGCCATATTAGCTTTTTTATTTCATGTTTTTGGAGGTCTTGTATCAGGGAGGACATGTATCAGTCACTTTTGGAAGTACTTTAGCATGTTTTATGCTATGCTTCATTCTATTATCAATGATTTTTTTTCTTCGAAAAATAATACATTGATATAATATTATTTGTTATTTTTATAATTTAATTATAAAGAGAATCCTTAAATATATTTTTAGTCTCTACATATAAATATGATTAAATTTAATTTTAGTTTTAGTGCTCATAATTATTTTTTTAAATAAAGACAGTTACCACTTATTGATAAAGTAATATGTATCTTCCAATAATAAAAAAAGATAATATATATATCATGTCAATAATTATTTTGAAATTACATATGAAGAAACATATCTAAATATATGTCACATCATTAATAAGTTGTGATAAATATTATTTTAAAAAATTTAGATTTTATGAGAACCAAAACAAACAAATAAATTTAGAAGATTAAAACTAAATTTAATCATATTTAAAAAGATTGCAAATATATTTTACCCTAAAAAGAATTAAGTAGTGACAAACATATACTAAAATTTCCTATAAACTTATTATACTAAAAATTTATTTTGCTTCTTCAAGTGTATATAAACATCAAATAGAATATGAAACCAAAGATGGATCAATAGAACCTAAGGAGGTGTATTGGATTGAGATTTTAAAGGATTTTAAAAAACTTTTTGGTGATAAAAATGTCTTGTAGTATTCAATCAAGGCCTTTTAATAACATAAACAAGTCTTGTGATATTCAATTAGGAATATCATAATTTTTTTAAGAGAGTAATAAAATCTAGTGGCATTCAATTGAGATTTTTTACGACTTACAAAAGTTTTTAAGTATTTAAAAACATACAAATTTCGATGAATTATTTTGTAAGGTGAATTTTGTGTGACTTTTCAATGGGGTGAATAAATACCACACCATCCAATAATCCCACACAAACTCTTGAGACTTTCCTACTCTCTCATTCCTTCTTTTTTCTACTATTTTAGACTTTTCTTTCTTTTATCACACATAATTCCTTCTCTCTTTGTTGAAGGTGATATGAATGTTGATACTATATTTGGTCATCTCAATCTTCTAATCATACACGCCTTCTCTGCAATTAGGTACAAGACCTTTTTATTTGCTTTGGTCAACTTGTTTGGACGAATTCATTATGTACATCGCCAGAAAGACAATGTCAAAAATGCATAAAAAAACCCATGCATCACCAATATCAATCACACGCTCACACACTGATCCCAACATAAATTATAAGACTACATTTCAACTTTGAATAAAATAGTGTGCTCTACAACGTGGATTATGTAGGCTTCATGTTCCTTAATATTATTAGAAATTTTTTCTCCCATAAAATTATTAAGAAGTTCGAACTTTTTTTTTTCCCTTTCTCATGGTGAAGTGCTCTATCTATTTGTTCTTGGACACTCCTTATTATTTAGATAGCAATAACATGTGCTTATGGATCGACAATTCTTCAATACTAAACAAGCACTATAAACTGACTTGTTATGTGATTAAGATATTAAAAGGAGTGTTCACACGGTAATGAAATAGTTAGGCAATAGGTAATAATTTGTTCTATGTATTAGAAAACAAATATTTTTATTTTGACAAAATTAGTAGTACGTGAAGTAAGAACCAATTAGCTATTAAAAGATTGAAAAAATTATATTGGTTTTACTTTTTTTTATCCAAACCTATCCTTTTTTGTTATTTTTTTTATTAACTCTTATAACTTTGAATATTTTCTAAAAATTCATGAGGTCCTTTCAAATCTTATAAATCTATAAAGTCCTTTCAAATCTTATAAATTCTTATCATATAAATCTATTAAAATTCAAACTACAAAATCTTGATTATAAAAAAAAAATCTTATAAGTCATTACATTCCTACATAATCTTTTAAAATTCACAAGCCTTTTTTATGTCAAAATAGTTTTTTAAAATCTCAATCCAATACACCCCTATAAATTTAGTATTGCCACAATTTTGAATTGATTCACTACTGTAAAAACCACTTTTTATATCGGTTAAAAAAGACTTTTTTAAATCGGTTCTCAAATCGATTTAGAAATAAGTGATATAAAAAAGTAGATGATTTTAAATTGGATTTTGAACTGATTTAAAAAGATTTTTTAACTCAGTTCATTGGGAAACCGAGTTAAAAAGTCTTCTTTTTTAACTTGGTTATGACCAAAACCAAGTTAAAAAGTAGAGTTTTTAACTCAATTCAATGGGAAACCGATTTAAAAAGTCTTGCTTTTTAACACGATTATGAACGTAACCAAGTTAAAATAAAAAGGATCAAGAGGAATGAATAGTATACCTTGTTTGACAAGCATCTCATCCACTACTTTTGCCACCTGCATCGATTGCCACAAGAACCAGCTACTCCATGATTAAAATCAAATCGAAAGCTTAGAAAGCCAGATGAGTAGAGGAATTCAATCCAAACCTTGTTAAAATGCTCATATTGCCTATTCCCGAGGCCAGACACACCATATTGAAGATTTTGAAGCCACCCGTCTCCTTTCTCACCCCCCTAAAGTCACAATTGCAAACAAAGTCAACATACAATCCAATAATTTCACTGTCAACATTAATGGCACTGTAGCCAGTCTCAAACTTTACCTTCGTAAACCATTTATAGATTCTCGCTGCGTTATCGGTTAGTTCACCATCACCATATCTACACCCACACCACCAGAACAAATTAACTCCCAAAGTATACCACACACACACAAATATGAATAGAAACAAACCAAAAATAAAATAAAATGGTGAAAAACACTCACGTAGCTAAAAAGAAAAGACCGAGCGTCTCCTTTTTGAACCTCTCCTCCTCATATTCATTGTCATCGATGGCAAAATCATCTTACTCACAAAATCACAAACGTAAGCATAAAATCGACGTAGAAAGAGAAGTGCAGTTACAGTCATAGTAACAGTACCAAATCGACAACTTTGAACGTGGCCTTGTCGTATCACGCTTTGGCCTCTTCCGTTATCACTTATTCAAACACAAAATTCGAGTGAGGTTTGTCCAAAAACAAAGACAATAATTGAGTTATCAGTGTGGTAGGAGGATAACTTGGCGAAGCCTTGGGCAGTGTCAATCTATGTGCCAAAGAAGATGGTGACCTGGAATGAGTGACTTTCTAAATGTTTTGTCAAAATACAAAATGCGAAGCGCAAAATACGAAAATGTTTTGAAGGCAAGGGCAAAATGCGAAAATGTTTTGTCGAAGAAGCTTTAGCTTCTCTTTTTAAATAGGATCAAAAAGAAACCGATTTAAAAAATTGGTTTCTAACTCGATTCAAAAAGGAACTAGTTTAGAAAAGGTTTCTAAATCAGTTAAACTAAACTGATTTAAAAGATGTTTCAAATAATTACTAAATGGCCATCAAACTTGAGATTTTTTAACTCGGTTTACAAAAAACTAATTTAAAAAATGCATTTTAAATAGGTTAAACAAGAATCAATTTAAAAAAATTGCAAAATATTACAAAAAGGTGACCAAGTTTTCTTTTAAAATGGTTACCATATAACCAAGTTAGAATATGCGATGAAAAACTGTGATTTTGTACTAGTGATTGGTTGACATGTTAACATCATAATTTACACTTCAAATTTGATATATTGTAAATAGACTATATGTCACACGTTACATAGTGAATGAAATATCTAAACATGTATCATATATAAAAGACAAGGAGGTAAGTCGTGGTATGTCTTGCATATCTTCAAGCTTTTATAATTTAGGAAATATTATATCTTCGTCGTTTAATTGTTGAATCATACTTCTTTAGGGAAAAAAAAATCTCCAAATTCGTAATGGCTGGTCTAGTCCGGTCGTTTTAACAGTGCGATAATTAATTCCAAAGCCTATAAAAACTAATGAAATCGAACATATCATCATGGTTGGTCTCCATCGACTTTTAACAATGTTCGATATGATTTTGCACAAGTGTATATATTGGACAATCTTAAATTCAGTTCGTGCAATATAATGAACAAGCAATTTGGATTCAATGAATTTAGTTTTCCCAACGTGCAGAAATAAAAGATTTCAGTCACATTTTACTTTAGTGCATGCTACAGCCAAATGTATGAACGAAAATGAGAAGTCCAAGTAAAAATGTTGTCGTGACATACTTGTCAAGCTTATGGGGAATTGAATATTCGTCGGCAAAACTGGATCAAGAGGGGAAGGGTCCGTGCCTCCGTGCGTTCATGGCTTCACATTCGATCAATGGCACAAAAATGAAAGGAGCATCGTTGTCATGTTAGGCCCATGTAAATGAAAAAGGTCATGTTCACGTCAATATGTTAACAATTTAACCATGACAAAAAAAAATGGAACATCACAGTGATGAAACCCGTTCTGGATATATATTATATTATCTCGTGTCTGAACTTATTATTGACCTAAGACCTCCTAGCTTGCTAGTTTTTCAACGTTTCCTTCTTGATCTTATCGAACTTCAAAGTTCAGACTAATGCTAGCAGCCGAAAAAGGTGTAAGAAATGGTAACCACTGACAAAAGAAAGCCTCCAAAATCAATTATATATCTCAGTACTAGAGGTATATGTTTACCAAAGGGTGGCAAATTGATTCCAAATTCATGCACAGCCTTCCAAGCAATAGGCAAACTCAGAGGACGAGGTTATGAACTTTCTTTTGTCCATTTGCTTTCACTTCTCCCACCAATTATGATGATACAAAACCATGCAAAGTGTTCAAAATGCAAAAAACGTGGCTGGCCATGTCGCTTTCCGAGAAGCTGACTATAAAGTTCATTAAGAGTAATGATATTCATCCAACTTAAAATGGGGTGGATAGGTGAAAAGAGATAGAAAGAAAAATAAAAAATAGAGAGAGAAAAAGTGGTAGATGTGATGAAAAAGAGAGAGAGAGAGAGAGAGAGAGAAAGATAAGAAAAAAAATGAGATGAAAATGAGATTTAAGAGAAAGTGAGGGGTATATATTGAGTATTTTCCTTTAATTAACATGGCTATGTGAAATTTATCAGGAGACGTTTTGGGTTTCCGAAGGCTGAATTCTAACCAACATTGTCCTCCTTTGACCTTGATTTGCTCTAGCTTGGTAAATCCTCAGTCCTGATTTAAATAGCTACGAGAAAATGGGTGAAAACATATAAAATTAAGGGTTAAATATGTTTTTGGTTTTCTAAAAATATGACAAAATTTGTTTTAGTCTCTAGAATTTTTTTTTCCTTGAATAAAGTCCTTTAAATATTAAAAATATCCTAATTAAATCCCTGTACTAAATTCTGTTTAACTTCTTTGTTAAATAATAGCCTACATCAACATCACAGTCACCATTAATTTGCTAATGTTGTACATCCATGTTAACTGTTATGTTCAAGTCAGATTAGTAACATACTCTTTGAATAAAATTATTACATATTTAATCCTAAATCACAGATTTTTTTAATCATAAATAAACAAATATAATTACATAATTTTTTATTAAAAATTATCATTGGATATTTTAGACAATAAAATACTTTACTTGGAAGCTGATGTGACAATCATTTGACAAAAAAGTTAAATAGAGTTTAGCACAGGAATCTAATTAGAATATTTTTAATATTTGAGAAATTTTATTCAAAGAAAAATTTTCTAGGGACTAAAATCAATTTTATCATATTTTTGGAGGATCAAAAACATATTTAACCCTAAAATTAATAGTTAATGAACTCATAATTTCACCATATATATATATATATATGAAAACATAATAAATCTCAAGTGATCGAGTGGCCCTGATATATTTAATAAAGTGTTGCATTCAACTTGACCTACATTACAAAGAGTATCTTGAATTAGAATCCTAAGAATGAAAATAAATATAATTAAGAGGAAATTTTGCCCTTTGTTGGATACACCTTATTAGATCGATTTGAATTAATCACGGCATAAAGTATGACCATACTAAGGGCTCAGACCAAGAACAACTTGAGCTATATTTTTCTGTATTAGATATATGTTTTATATTGTTACCTTATGCTTATCTAAATATCGCTAATATTTCGGGCAATTGCTTCCGACAACAAGCATACGTAACCAGATTTCCATCCCCTAGATATTTTTCTCCAGTATGTGTCTCTGTACCGAGTCGTTTATAGGATAAAGAGCCTAACTTTTGGAACATGATCCATACTAGTTGCAATTGGCATTTGACTTCTATCGTTCTATTCCAAGTATCCATGTACAAACTTCTCCCCGCAAAGAAATGCAGTTGAATTTACGGCTACGGAACTATCTATTATGTCGAGTTGTCGACTATAAGAAAAGTCGTCTTTAAAGATTATATAATGGTCAATGTATAGTTCTCTTCCCCTAACTTGTCAGCTAAACACATGTATCCGTGACATATATACTTGTTTGTTAATTTAGTTATCTTTGTGTTTTACCAATACCTAAAGATAAGCCACACAAGTAGTCCAAAGTGGTGAACGATTTGAATAAAGAAATTTTAAGTAGCTCGGAAAGCACTAACATTATACATACAATAAAATTTTTAACTATGGGCAACAATAAAAAATTATAACTAGACATGTAAAGATCATTACCTAAAGTTTAGGCAACGAATTAGCAATAATTTTATAGTTTTACTTTAAGTAGTTGTTGTCTATTCTTTTTAATAAGCCACAGTTTTATTTTATTTTTTTAGCCCCAGTACTTGAAAAAATGTTGCCTAAAATAAGAGAATAAGTCATGGTTCTTTTATCTATTTTAAGGTAATAGTTGTCAGCTTTTCAGGTTATGGCAATGGTTTTAAATATGATGTCATTAAGCCATGCTTAATGTTGTCTTTTGTTTTAGACAACATTTATTTAACTGTAGCCAAATAATATAGGCTACAGTTGCAACATTAAGTTAAGATTAACAAGAACAATGTTCACAATTTAAAATACATATATTTATTCTATATTTTAATTTAAAACACATTATTTTTATTCTATATTTTAATAATGAATTTATAATCATTGGTAGGAATATCAACAATTAACAAAGTCATTGTATATTCTAAATTTTAAGAACAATTTTATAATTGATGATTGAAATGTCCACAGTATAAAAGTTGTTACCTATTTTATGTTTTACCAATAATTTTTCATTTGTTAACAAGGGAACTATTAATAGTTAACAAAACTATATGGTTTATTTTATGTTTTAAGAATAGTTTCACAACCGTTGTTAATAGAAATGTCCACAGCATAAAAACATTGCCTATTTTATATTTTAGCAACGGTTTTTCAACCGTTGATAGAATATATAGTAAAAAAAAAAAAAGTTGTATAGTGTATGAAAAGAATAAAGACAAGAAATTAAGAAATCATTTGGGATGGTTTGAAAAAATATTTTATATTTTCATTTTAGTTTTCTCTTTCTAATTACTAAGATGCTACCTTGAAAATAGAAAATAAAATGAAAAGGGTGTATTATTTTTGTGATTAAAAATAAAAACAAGAAATATTTTCTCGAAATAAAGCCCTAAAATCCCAACTAAGCCCGTGCATTGACATGTTTGTTTCAAGGATCTTAAATGATACTATCTTTGAGTATGATCGTAAACTCTGTACGCGGAATATACATCACACACTAAAAAACTCAAGATTATTGAGATTTTTCTCTCAAGAATATATAATCACAAATATTTTTAAGTTGCAGATCACATCATATATTGTGGCTGCAAAATTTCAATTGCAGCAATGACCATAACAACATTAGGCTACAATTGTGGAATACACCAATTGAGCAGTGTCATTAATTGGATACAACACGACCTTAATTAGGGACACTGACTCTTTTTTTTTCTTTTGGAGTGAGAGGATTGTGCCTTAGTTTAAAACAGGATAAACCTCTAAAAAAGTATTTGCACAGATGATTATAATATTTACCTCATCTCAAGTAAATAAGTGAAGACTCGAACCTAAAGTCTTGATTAATTATCATCACCAATATTTTTATTAATGGTGTCAAAGTTAGTTAAATTATACCTTCAATAATTTTTTGTAGAATGTAAATTTAACAAATAAAACCATTGAATTATATAATATTATCTTCATGATCATAATATCAATTTTCACATAATTTGGACTTTTCTAGATACGTTATCTAATATTGAATATTTACATATATTTTAATATATTATTGTACATTAAAATAAAGCAATGCGATGAATGACTAAATAATTTTTGAAACTGTATAAAATTTTGTATACTTAATCTAATTAATAAAAACATGATATTCAACGGTTAGATCGATTAAATTTGCATTCTACAAAAGTTATTGAAAGTGTAATTTGACTAATTTTGATACCTGATGTCAATGGATTTGACCATATATATATATATATGAGCCATGGGCAATTAATATTTCGTAATGTTAATGCGATTAATTGCATGAAAATTGGATATATACAATTTTGTTAGGTTTTTCTTATCCATTTTGTCTACTTTCAATGAAAAACGTTGTTTAGCTATTAGACAAGACACGATAAAATACAACAATTACTATAGGGGAAGGGGCAGCAATTAACCATCATAAGATATATTCCTAATATTATGTTCAGTAGCATCTTGATGCCACAAGAAACGTAGTCTGTCAGCATCAATCTGAAGTTGTGTCGGCTCGATGTCTCAAAGTTGGGTTTGAGTTAATTATTACATAATTTTACCTAGTAATCATCATGCCTAAGCAATGAAAGGATCCTTATCTACATTGTCTTACTCTTAGGCCTAAATTCTTAGATTTATGTTCTTTCTGATGCCGGTGCTGTTACAAACATTGCGAGAGCTATTTTAGCTCATTAACCTACGTTCATATTTTATCCTTATGGTTGTTTTAAATTGAGCTCCATATCTTCACTTTTTGGGACATTCATCATTAAATGTCTTATAATAGCCTTGACCCAATTCGAACTTTTTAGGTTATTATAACCTTGGTGCATCACGTACAAATGAAAGGTCTATTGTAAAAGTAAAACATAAGAGTTCTTATTTTATTAATTAATTAATTTATCTTTGTGATTAATTATTGAACTTTTGGTCATCCCGTGTACCGTAAATGTAGCGCAAAAGGAAAAACATGCATTTTATCCTTTCATATATATATATATATATATATATATACATTTTCTTTTTATCGTGAGGCTCATAATAGGCCATTCAAAGAGGAAAGATAAAAGAAATTAAGGAAATGAGAAGGGAGGAGTGTATTGTAAGAGATCAAACTTGTACACTTACAATTTATGTTTTGCAGTTTAAATGTTTAATCAATTGAGCTAACTTGCGGAGACCCGTTCAATTTTTGTTTTGCTAGATCAAACTACCGTTTTATTATGTTATATAGCAGGTAAATATTGTTACTTGTTGCCTTAATTAATTCGAGATCTATCCTTTTAGATTTACTGAAAGATGCAGTTATGATTTCTATAATTTTGCTAAGAGCCGTATATAGTGGAAAGATCAATATCATAAACATGCATCATGTGTAAGTTCTGGTCCCCACAACCTAAGCTGATGTAGAAACAAGAGGGAAACAATGTGATAATGGTACTATTGTGCTTTCCTCACCGCAAAGTATAAAATCCAATGAGGAAGACAAAAAGAAGTAGAAAGAAACAGAGAAAGCAGAGTTATCAGACATTGGCATTTCATTGGCATTTCTCCTAGCACATCTTGTCCATGTCCCCTTCTCACCCCTGTTGGCAGGTGATGAACTTGTAACTCTTAGCCAAATCCCTTACCACTATCAATGGCTAACATTGGCCGAGCAAAACTTTGGGTTAGATTCCATATTGCGATGACTTACGCTTGAGCCTTCATGACCCATCACATGTTGGGCCCATAACTTTTGGGACCATTTTATGTTTTTATCATGCCTTTTCACCGGCACCAGAATCTTTAGGGTGAAGTTAAACTAAAAGGGATGCCTACAACATAGACCTTTCCAATGGGATCAGCTTGTAGAATACTAAAGAGGCATTCACATATACTAGATGACCTTTTGACTGAGGGGCTTTTGTTATACCTGTCAGGAACAATGATTTTTTATTCTTTTAACAGTTTCAATTTATATTTCAAAGAGGCAGCATCTACCTTTTATGCAGACAAGCTTAAGTTAGGCACGGACATGTTGATGTGCGTGTGGAAGTTGCCTGTCTTTTGGGGTTCCCTAGCATTTTCCATTATGATTGTCATTTCTAATAATGACTCTCATTGTTAGAAGCATAATTGCTGGTTACATCTCAGCATTAGGTGGTAACTAATGCTTGTATGGTGCTCCCAACGCACAAGAATGTCTTGGACTTGATCTATATGGCAGTATGCTATTTTCTGAGGACACAAAGTATTGTACTAACTGCTTTGCAACCTCCGTTCATCATTCTCATCATAGTACAAAACTGATAGAATAATTTTAAATTTTCTTACAATATTATCCTATTAATTTTTCTATTTTTTTTATAATTAGTATTAAATGTATTTTATATTTTCAAGACATTAAATTTATTTACTTTTTCATTAAATACTTTTCGTATAAAGTGGGAAGAAGATTTGTCAAAAGATATACGAAAAATTATTTGGTAGTCTTAAATTACTAAGTAACCATGGTCCTAGCCATTTTCTATGTAACACGTATTCAAGGTTTTAAATTTACAAGAAATAATTAATAATACTTAATTATATGTCATATAAATATTAATTGAGACCATAATAATTTCATACCACCTAATAATTTCTCTTTAAGTACACACAGTTTATAGGATAATTTCACGTCAAAAAACAAAAATTTTGAAGTGTGAGGAAAGAAATCTTATGTTAGATAGAAATAGACAAATTGGATAGTATATAAATAATAAATACCCATATACCTAATATGTTAAGATTTTTAATTGAGTGTATTATCAAAGGGGTTGTCTAACTTACCTCAAATAAAAATAGGGTTAAACAATCTCATTCAAAATAATTGGTGCAATTAATACCTGTAACTAACTATCATTAAAATACATAGAAAAATTGCACCAATCATTTTAGATGAAGTTATTTAACCTTATTTTAACTTGGGATAAGTTAGACATCTCCATTATCAAATTCAGTCGTGTGGTTTTGTTGGATCGACATCTCCCCACTGATAGCATTACTACTCAAACTGATAATGCTACAGAGACAGAGAAACTGTAAATAATTTAGGCACAAGAGACTGATACTTTGTCCATTCACAAACCTCGGTAAGTGATGATAAATGCATGAGGTGGGGTCTACCATATGGTCCATAAATTAAAGAATCACTCACAATGAGGCATAACATGATGAGACGTGGCCCTCAAGAGATAAATGGGTTTAAAACTTAGCTCGAAACACGAGTATATACTTTATCTTTGAAAGACCACACTTTTTTTTATGCCTTTTATCTTTTTTGAACAATTTTTTATGCCTTTTATTTTTGTGACTAGAAGTCAGTCAGTCCAAATTTCATGCATCAAACCATCTTATATATTTGGAATTAAATGTTACCTTTTCTTACAAAAGCTATGTCTCGGTTCCATGTTTAATGTTTTCCAATGCTAGCTAGCTACTTTCAATTTTCAAAAGCACAATTCAAAACAATATGAACTGGCGCACAAAGCCTAATACATCCAAAGAGGAAGGAACGTTTCCAGATTAGGGATTACATTCATCATGTAGTACTTTTAATTTTGTATAATTCCAGCGTTACTATCTACTCAAATTTACAAATTCTTACAAATACAATTTGCAGTTCCCGAAACCATAGATGATTGCTCGTTTAAACACAAGAAAACATTAACTTAAATGTCAAGCCAAAGCAATAAACCTAACCTGACCTTTGTATCCGTAGCATTAGGACGAATCTAAAGGGGGCACGTTTGAATTATTTTGAAAATATATGTATAATTTGTATATAAACGAATTTATAGTATTATAATTTCTTAATTGTTATGAAAATTAACATAAAAATATAGAAATTCAGAAGTAGAAAAGATAAAAGATAAAACATAGAGAGAATGAGAGAATGGCGAGAATGGAGAGTTCCTTGTAATATTTCTAGTAATGGAGTAGCCTATTTATCGGTACAAACTGTAACTGAAGGGTTACAAATGGTTTAATGGTATTAAGGCGAAATATAATTAGGCACAATTTACAATGAATATGAACAGCCACTATTAAATATTCATAACACTCCCCCTTAGATGTCCATTATTTGAGAATGTGTCTCGTTAAAACCTTGTTAGCTATGGGACAAAAACCTATTAAAGGAAAAAGAGTACATCATTCTTTAATACTTTGTTATATACTGCCTTATTAAAAACCTTGTCAGGAAACCTCAATGGGACAAAATCATAGCAAAGGAAAAAAGAGTGCAGAACGTATTTATTTCTTCCCCTCATGCAAATAACTATCTTTAAGACAGTGAAGGCCAATCTTTTGCACTTGTTACTCAATTTTGCTCGCTTTGATTTATTTCACAGATCTCCAAGAAATTGTTGTACCACTGCATGTAAACAAATATCTTGTTTCTGATATATCGTTATGAGGATTTGACAAATAACCTCTAAGATAACAAAGTATATGCTTGACTTTATTCAATATCTTCATGCAGGTGAAGAATTATATCTTGCTAATAAATTCACAATAAATGATATATTAGGACATGTATAATTAGCAAGATACATTAGTGCTCTGATAGCACTAATATATGGTACTTTAAGACCAAGTAATTCTCCATCATTTTCTCGAGATCTAAAAGCATCTTTGTTCACATCTAGAAACCTTACAACCATTAGAGTGCACAACAGATGTGATATGTCTATATATAACCTTTTAAGCATTCTTGATACATAAGCTTCTTGACACACAAGAATTCCATTATTTAAATATTTAATTTGAAATCCTAGCAAAACTTTATCCTTCCTAAGTCATTCATCTCAAATTTTTCTTTAAATAATCCATAGCTTTTAGAAGCTCTTCAGGAGTTCCAATAATAATTATGTCATCTACATAAATATCAATTATGACAAATTCATTTCTAGATCTTTTCATAAAAATACATGGACAAATGTGATCATTTTTATATCCTTCTTTTATCCAATACTCACTGAGATGATTTTGCCACGTGCGTTCATATTGTTTTAGTCCATAAAGAGACTTATTCATTTTCATTGAGTAATCTTCTTGAGAACTTGCACTGTTGGGCAAATTAAATCCTTCAGGAAGTTTTATATAAATGTAATTATCAAGATAGTCATACAAATATAGGCTGTAACAACATCCATCAGATGTAAATTGATCCCTTCATGTGCATCTAGACAGATTAAGTATTGAAAAATATTTACATCCACTACAAGTGAATATGTTTCTTTAAAAATAATGTTAGGTCTTTGCAAAAATATTTGAGCACAACTCATGCTTTATATCACATAATTTCCCCATTCTCATTTTGTTTTTTGCACAAAAACTCATTTGTATCTAATTGGTTTTACATCTTCAGGTGTATAAACTACAAGTCCAAAAAACTAATTAGTTTTACATCTTCAAGTGTACAGACTACAGGTCCAAAAGCCTAATTAGTTTTATTTCTTCAGGAAGGATTGCGTGTCCAAAAACCATTCACTTGGCAAGCAAGTATAATTTTGCCTCAATTGAGTCTTTCTATTTTGGCCAATCTTTTTTTTTTGTCTACAATCCTTAATAGACTTTGGTTCTTGATCCTCGTTATCATTTATTACATTTAGCGATACATTATATGTAAATACATTGTCAATGTTGACTTCATTTTGTTTCCATCATATTCCATTCATGACATAATTTGAGATCTCTTTATTTTTACTAATTTCAGGTACCTGAGTTCTTTTGGAACTAAAATATTAATTATGTCAAAAGAATCTTTTGAAGTTTCCATGTCCTCAATTTGGCCATCTTGCCTTTTAGCTCCTTTTCTTATTTGAAGATTTTTATCTTTGGAACCAACAGGGTCTATCAAGCTTCATGCATGTTTGAGACTCATTTTACAATATTAGATTGTCCAACAAGGATATCAATTTTTATTGGAGCATTAGTAGTTGGTAAATGAGTTATCTTTTGAATTTCTAGTTCACATTATTTCATTCGAGAATTAAGATGATAATTCGTTCTAACTAGTCTCCTTTTCCAACTGCTTATTCTCTCTCCCTAATGTTGGGAATAATTATTCAAATGACAATCGACAAATTGAGCCGTAAATAAATCTTTTGTTGATATTCAACATATTTTATTATAGATGGCGATTCATACCTAACATATATTCTCAACCTTCTTTGAGGACTTATCTTAGTGTGTTTGTGGTGCAACAATTGAAAAACATACAACACATCTATAAATTTAAATAGGAAATATTAAGTTGCTTATCAAAAATCAATTGCAAAGGGGAAGACTTATGATAACTTGTTGGCTTGATGCGAATTAATACCATAATATGTAAGATTGCATGTCCCTAACTATAAATTGAAAGTTTTGATTTCTTGAGTAAAGGTCTTGTAATCAATTTTAAACACTTAATAAATGATTTTGCAAGTCTATTTTGTGTATATAAACATATGTTACAGGATGTTCAATATCGATTCCAATGGGCATATTGAAAGCCTTATATGTAAATTCGTCCACACTATCAATATATATTTTCTTAATCGGATAATCTGAAGAAGAAAAAAAGAGCTATAAGTCAGATTAGTTAAGTAAGTAATCTTGCAAACGCCTGGTTGCAAGTTGACAACAAATAAACATGCGACCATTTAGTTGATACATCAATTAAAGCCATAAAATATCTAAATGGTTCACATGGTGGGTGTATTGGTCCACAAATATCACCTTGCATACATTCTAAACATGTGAGAAATTCATTCTCTATTTTGTTGGTGATTGTCAAATTATCAACTTTTTTTGGGAATAAATAATACATAAGAAATTATTGACTTGAAGAATCTTCTTTCACTTCAATAGGTGTTCAGATGAATTTTCAATTATTGTTCAGCATCATAATAGATTTAGGATGACCCAAACCGGTTATGCCAAATAATAAACTTATTTAGATTTGTAAACTTCTGGTTTACAACATCATGTGTTTCAATTTGTACTAATATACATGTAGTACAAACCAAATGAAAAATATGTAATTTTTCTTACACATTTCTTGGTCTAAGGCTCATGATATAAAAACATTTCTCATATTTGAAACTTAATAAGTTTCTATAAAACTTGAAAGAATATAATACAATAACAATGTGTAACTATGTTTTCTTAAATAAAAATATATTAGCTCTTCTAGATCCTTCAATTATCTTTTAAGTAACAAATATAGTACTAACACTATCTTATTGCATTACTAAATAAGATAAATATATTATTGGATGTTAGTTACAAAACATTTGAATGATTATATTAAAAATAAATTGAATTGTAATTAATTTGAAATTAAAATCATTTACCATTTAATAGCTATTAAATTATAATTTCAAATTAATTTAGAACATTCTAATCACAAACAATAAGTGTTAATCATATCGAATAAAAATGGTAACATTGGCAATAATGATTAAAAATCTTATATTAAAAAACAATTATTCAAATAATTATTTTATGAAAATACATATGTTGCTACATTCACTTCAAGGAATAGAGCAGTGCCAATTGAACGAGTCTTATAATTTTTCATAAAAATCATTATTTTGTTTATCTACAAAGAGATAAGAAATCAACTCAGAATATATTTTATATTCTTTTTTCTCAATATTGTTACTGTAGGAACACATTTGATGCATGAAAAATGAAGAATATTTTTCTGACATATCATCATCGATATTTTTCTTTTACATAATTTTAATTGAGAAATGGTTCTCAATATCACAAAATTATATCCACTTACCGCTTTAAATATTTATATAAAGGTAAATGCATTCAATTATAAAAAGCTTTTGTAAGAATCAAATTTTTTTAATAACAATACAAGTGATAGCATCTTACTATTTTCTGAAAACAAAGATCACATTCTTATTGTAAGTAGGTGGACTATTCAAATCAAAAAAAAAAATCTAAAACACTTTTTTAGTCAATCAAACTCTCTAAAATAGTACAATCATGTACTCACTTACAGAATTAATATTGGTAAAGTATTATGCTAATGTAACTAAAATTTCCACGATTATGATTTAATATCTGTATAACTAAAATTAATTGCATTCATAATTACACATACATATAACTTAGTCACTCACATATAATATCAAACCAATGCAAATTTTAATTTAGCAACGTTGTAATTGAATAATATGCCTTGTAACATAGACAAATAAATCTGGAAGCGTATTAACATGACAATTCTAGCGTACTAACTAATAACAAATTTAATATAAAATCATCAATAAACAATCAATGAGAATGAGAATATGTAACAAATTGATATGTAATATAATATAACGAATGAATTGATTGCTTATTAATGCCTATTATAATTCAATTATAGTTATTTTAGAAAACTAAACCACTAATGTATAACATATAAATATATTATAATGTATACCAAATAAATACTAATGTGATGTATACCAAATACAATTGTATAATGTAAACAATAGTATATTAATGACAAAGATAAGAGTTTTAGAAATTAGAACATATTATTAATCCAATATAATAAAATAATATAAATAAACATGTCACCATTTTTTTAATTACATTAAAAGAATTTAATTCTTTATGCTTAATTTATGTTATTTAGTAAATAACGTGCATAATACATTAGTCCATGACAATTTTGTATCTACAATTAAAGTTCATAGTTTTTTCTGTTTCAATTCTTATTATAGCAAATAGTTGATAATTGATAATTGACTTTATACAATGTAAAAACCAACCAAAATAATATGTAGTGACCATACTGAATGAATTGCTAACTTTAAATAATAGTTGTATGTACAAAAACAAAAAGACAATTAAGAAAAAAATATAATAATAACATAATAATTGAGCAAACACGTAGTGCTCTAAACAATATCAAAGGATCAAACATAATATAATCATATTTGTTACTTTGTCCATTTTTTTTCTTTTCACAATACTTTTTCACTTCGGGTGAGATTTTGTTTTTTGTTCACTTTTGCATTATTTTCTCACTTTTAGTGAAAAAAAAAATTCTTAAAATTTCATTCTTTGATAGTGTCTTCAAGACTCATGGCAAAAATATTCTTAGAATTTCTTTATTTGATAGTGTCTTCAGGACACTGCATCTAAATGAATTTTACACTCACATAAACAATACAACAATATATTAATTAAACATATAGTGCGGATAATATGACTAGAGAGAAAGAAGCTGACCTTGAAATATGAAATCGAAAATATAATTTTTTTTTCCAATAGAATCCTTTACAAGGATTTTTCTTGCAACTTGCAATGCCAAGAGTGAATATAACTAAGAGAGGAAAGACAATCGTGCTGCTAATGTGTTATAAAAATTAACATAAAAATATAGAAATTCAGAAGTAGAAAAGATAAAAGATAGAACATAGAGAGAATGACAAGAATGGAGAGTTCCTTGTAATATTTTCAGTAATGGAATAGCCTATTTATAGGTACAGACTGTAACTGAACGATTACAAATAGTTTAATAGTATCCAGGCGAAATATAAATAGTTTTAATTTACAATAAATATGGACAGCCACTATTAAATATTCATAACATTAGTATAACTATATATATTAATATTTTTTAACCTCTTCCTCTAAAGTTGAGTGTTTCAATTAATTAAACAAATCCACTCAGCCTTATAACCAGCTTTTACTTCTAAAATGTGTCGTAGATATAACGCCATTCTTAGAGCCGATTATATCTAATTACTTAAAATTAGATATTTAGCAACTAATTTATTAACCAAATAAACATATAGGCTTAATTACGTTTTTAGTCTCCTAAATTTGAGAAATGTATTTTTTTAGTTCTTCAAATTAAAAATTAATCTTTTTAGTCTCTCAAATTTTAAAAATTCCTATTTTGGTCCCTGAGCACTAACGCCATTGGTAATTTGCTTACATGGCTAACGGATAATGACATGTGGACAAAGCTGATTGGTCCTTTGTTAGCCACGTAAGCCAAATTACAAACGGCGTTAGCGTTCAGGGACCAAAACAGGAATTTTTAAAATTTGAGGGACTAAAAAAATACATTTCTCAAATTTGGAAGACTAAAAACATAACTAGGCCTAAACATATATAAAAAAGAAAATAGCAACTAGTTTAAAAATCTTGTGATTCAATGACTAATTTTTCATTTGCTAATTTTTTATCTATGAATCCATGATTAATTTCCAAACATTTTAGAAAAGACAAATCCTAAACGCACCATGGAAGATTGCAAGACATGCTTTTAACCCAAAAACTAATTCATGAATGTTTGCCCCCATAAAGCTTATACATAAGTTATAAATTAACCACACTTGTTCTTACTAATTCATGGATGTTTACCTGCATCACATTCACATCATTCATTCTCCCATGAGTTGTCCAACAAATTGGCATAGGTCATAGCCATCTACCCATGACCAAGATATGACTTGGATTCAAATTCATGAATTTACTTTATCTGTATGTGAGTTATTATCTATAAGTAAGGGTTTGTTTGGATAATTTTTTCTATAAACACTTATAGGAGAAGAAAATCATAAGAAAAAAACTGAAATAAGCTTCTCTAAAAGTTAAAATTAGCTTATGCATAAACTAATTTGTAGAAGCTTTGTCATATTAACTTCTCCAAAAGCTAATTTTAACTTATGTATAAGCTAATTTTAGCTTATATATAGATAAGTTTATTTTATTTTTTCTTCTTAATTTTTTCTTATAAATATTTATGAAAAAATTTATCCAAAGAGACCTATGTGTGTAGTCAGCGAATTGGGGGCACCAGACCATTAATAAGAGCAAGCATCGCCTCAACCTAAATTTACATTAAAAACAATCCTGTCAATTACACGATTTGGCGCTAATTATTGGCTAATTCAAACCTTAGGGAATCCAAATCAACTAATGAAAAGGGATAGGTAGTAAAAAGCAATAAATTCTTCTAAGTTCACTACTAAAACATTCTTTCCAAAGAGAGTGTTGGAAGAAATATAAAATTAAAAATTATTTGAATGTACATAGTTTCTTCGATGTGTTTTTGATTGTCGAAGAACAAAAAATCGACGAGCATGTGAAGTTTTATATCGCAGTATAGCTAAGGCTGCATATGAAACAATCAACAATGATAGAAAAAAATTAATTTTTATTTATACTAGCACGTTTTGTGTGTTATTATTGTTAAATTTAAGTAAAATATAAAATAAAAATAAGCTTAAATATATTTTTTGTCCTGGTAATTTCACCGCTTTTTGGTTTTAGTTCCTATACTTTTTTTGTTTGGTTTTCGTCCCTATCTTTTTCAAATATTTTTCTTTTAGTCCTTGTCATTAGTTTTTGAAGAAGTAAGAAGAAGACTACTCTTGCCCCTAAGAAAATTTAATATAGTTTTGATGATTTAGCCTCTTGATGAATGCAAAGTTGTAATGTGTGTTTATGCATGTGTGTGTGGTTGTATGTCTTGCGTGATTTATCTTTATCCTTAATAATTTAATAGTGATGAGCTTAAGGTTTAAGACTTAAAGGTTTAACAAAGTGGTAAGTAATATGTTTTTTATAAGTCTAAAATTGAGTTTAAAGAGAAATAATTGGATAAAATATGGTTTTAAATTGATAGGAAGTGAATGCTACATGTTAAAGCTCTAGAACAATTCAATCTTATGTTTAAGAACCATTTAGTCGGATAAGTTAGCTTTGTAATCGGTTAAAACTGTTGGAAAACACTCAAAATATGTAGATTTACACTATTTTAACTAGTTACAGTGATATGTAACTAGTTACATAGTTTCTATTTTAACTAGTTACAATATTATGTAATCAGTTATTTTTATTGTAACTAGTTACATAATTCTGTAACCAGTTACATTTTATAAAACTATTTTGTCCCATGCGAAAATAACTAGTTACAAAGCTATGTAACTAGTTATTCCAGCAAAGAGGAAAACGAATGCATGCTGTTTTAACTAGTTACAAACAAAATTAACTAGTTAAATCTATTCAAACTTCATTTTCCATATTTCTAAAAACAAAATAACTGATTACAAGTCCAAATAACTAGTTATTCCAGTAAACTCTCTATATAATGTGAACCTTAGTGAGTCTTTACACATAACTTCAATTCTCTAAATTTGAGAGAGAGCTTTTCTAGAGAGAAAACATATTATTCTTCTTCATCACAACAAGTTTTATATCAAATCAAGAGCTCATCATGGATCAACATTGGAGATAAAGAAAAGTCATCTTTTGGGTAGAATTTGGTTTGTTCTTCGTTGTTTTTCATCTATCACAAATCAAGGTGATATCTAACCTTTTCTTTTGCTTTGATTTCCGTTCTTGAGATAGGTTATCTCAAGTCACTCTTGTGGTAGTGTTCCACAAGAAGAGATTCAAGTTTTCTTGATAGGTTTTTCAAGAAACTTGATCTTGTGATTGTGTTTGTTTGTAATTCTCTTGTTTATGCATAGTGTTTGTAAACAATTGCATTGCATAGTGATAATCTCAATCGGTTTGATTGGAAACTAGATGTAGATCACAGTGGTGGTGATCGAACCAGTATAAATCTTGTGTTCTTTTCTTTCCTCTACCCTCTTGAGAGTATATTGAATCTTGATCTCTTGCATATAAATTCATAAGGCTCTTTGCATAGTAAAATCAAGATAATTGTTCCAATTCTACATCATTCATATAACCAATCAAATTGATTCAAAGTTTTGTTAAAATCTAGTTCTTCATCTTTGAAAAAGTTTTAGGGATTATTGAAATTTTTAAAGATCCAATCACCTCCCCCCCCCCCCCCCCCCCCTCCCTCTTAGATCCAGCCCTTTTTTTAACAGTTTTCATTAAAAAAAAGTTGATGTGGCTAGCTTATAGTGATGATGTCACGATAATGTCATCAAGTGCCACATCATCAAATGATGATGTCATCATTTGTTGACATGGCACTCAATGACGTCATCAAGGACTAAAAGAAAAAAGTACATATTTTTTGGGAATAAAAACAAAAAAAAAATATTACAGGAACTAAAAGCAAAAGGCTACATATTTGTAGAGACTAAAAACAAAAAAAAATGATAGGGACTAAAAGTAAAAAGTGACATATTTGTAGGAAAAAAATATTTAAGCATCAAACTAAAAATTAAAATAAAATAAAGGTTTAAATATTAAAATACTCTATATCTCTATCTTTGTAGTCATCTTTTTCTTCACTCCCTCCTTCTCCAAGCTTTTATCCATTCTATTTGAAGTGAGATTGACTTAAACTAAACTCCACAACTCTAAACTCTATAGGCGATGAGGGGGATGAAATATTACAAACTCTTTTTAACATCATGTATTATGTCATAATTAAGGATTTTCATTTTTTTTAATCTGATTTAGGACACATATACAATTTAGGGTGATGAATCAACCCCCCTAGGTTGGAATATGTATACATAAGCTCCCTCGTGTCAATTTTTATCTACAGATAAATTAGCTGGCACTGATAAAATTGCCTAAACTTAGATAATTTAGCTTTTAATATCAAATTAATGTATTTTTATGTAAAATTGAACATATATGTTATTTTTTTTATCAAAAATAAATTTGTAATAATTAATTTTAATTTTTTATTAATTTATTTCAAATTTTTAATTCGATAAATACCAAAATTTTTATGAAAATTCTAAAAGCAAATATTTTACCTAAAAATGAATTAAGATTTTCATTTTCACTATTTCTGGATGTCAAACCAATACTGACTTGACTTATCAGACACCCAAGGGCATTTTAGTCATTTTGCACTAGAATTTCAAAACATTCCTAGAAATTTTTCAAAATTATATTTTAATACATACAACATGATTCTAAGCTCAAATTAACATTTTAATATCAATTGAATCTTTTTCTCATGTGAGCACTTAATATTGAGAAATAAGGACAAAATTATCATTTTCTAATTTCTCTGGGCTTTGTCTCAGAAAAATTATTAAAAATCACGATTAGATAGTTCTCGACATTTTGAATTCAACCGTAGCGAACATAATTTTGAGATTCCTTCCCATTTTTTAGAAATAAATAATCAAATATTAGAAAAATAGTTGAAAAATTAAGATAGAGGTGTTACATATGTCTCCATCTATTCATGTTCAATTTGTTGATTATGATTCTGCTAAAGAAATCTGGAATTTTTTGGCTAGTCGATATCAAACCACTAGACTTGCTCACTATTATCAATTGCGGACTACACTTCTTACTCTAAAGCAAGAATCTAGTCAATCAATGAACGATTTTCTTGCTCAAGTCCAACCAATTTGGAATCAAATATCTCTAGCCAAAATCAATGAAGATCATTTTCAATCTATTCAAGTTGTCATGGCGCTTTGATCAGAATATGAAGTTGTTCAAGCCTTACTGTCGCATCGACATCCACTTCCATTGTTGGATACTACCATTCAGTAAATTATTTTTGAAGAAACTTGCCTGAGCCTGGACAAAACCCCTCAATTTGATATTGCTCTTGCAACTACCCAATCCTTACAACAGAAATTTAGCAATCATCCATGTAAGAATTGTAATCAAACTGGTCATGCATTTTCTATTTGTCCTACTATATAATGCAAATACTATCATGGTCTTGGCCATATTCTTGAACATTGTCCCATACGCCCTCTAAGACCAAAAGTGGATTTTCCAAATCCAAAATTGTCCCAAAAGTTGGTTCCTCCTCCATCACTGTTGCTACTACCAAGGGTTCTACTGCTATTACTATGAGCGATCTTAAGGCACTACTCAAACAGGTTATCTCTTCCAATACCTTTATTGCTATGTCTGCTACTCTAAATATTTCTCATTGGTTTTTTTGACTCTGCACGTTATAACCATATGACCATTAATATTAAGTCATTGCATTTTGCAACTCCTGTTTCTTCTTTACCATTAATCCATATAGCAAATGGTAACAAAATGAATACAGTTCATACTGGCCATGTATCTACCACTAACCTCACCCTCCTGACAAATACTACATACCCAACTTGACACTTAATCTTATCTCTATTGGGCAATTGTGTGAATAAGGACTAAATGTTCTTTTTCTCCTTTTGGTGTCTATGTACAGGATCCGCAAATGAGACAAATTATTGGGATAGGTTACAGGGTGGGTCAATTACTTAAGCTTCAAACTCTCCATCTTCCAAAGAAACATGTGTCTGCAGCCACCATCACCTCCCCTATTCACCAATGGCATCTTTAGCTTGGTCATGCCTTAGCCAGCAAAATTTAGCCTTTAATTTCTTGTGGATTGTTAAGATCTACAAAGTTTGGGTCTTTTGATTGTTTAAATTGCAAACTTACAAAACAACCTGCTTTAGCATTTAACAATAACGGTTCTATTTCAGACAGTCCTTTTGATTTAATTCATTCTGACATTTGGGGTCCTTCCCCCTATTGCTTCAATTAATGCTTTTTTGTCATTTTGTCTTGTTTGTCAATGACTATTTTCGTTTTACGTGGATATATTTTTTGAAAAATCAATCTGAGTTATCCCAAATTTATATTACATTTGCACATATGATTAAAACCCAGTTCTCTTGTACTATTAAAACTCTTCAAACAAATAATGCAATGGAATATCGATATTCTTCTTTGCTTCAGTTTCTCATTCAGCAAGGCACTATTGTTCAACGCTCATGTCCTTACATCTCTCAACAAAATGGTCGAGCTAAGCGAAAACATTGGCATATCTTTGATTTTGTTCCTGCCTTTCTCCTCTTTGCCTTGTGTCTAGAAAAATTTTGGGGGGAAGCCACTCTTAATGTTGTTTATACCATGAATCGATTTCCTACTTTGGTTCTTCAAAATTTATCTCCTTTTGAAAAATTGTTTGTCAAGCTCCTAACTATGCAATTCTAAAACCTTTTAGATGTGCATATTTTTTTCATCTACAACCTCATGAACATACAAAATGAGAACCATGGGCTCATCTATGTTGCTTTCTTGGTTATGGAATTGAACACAAAGGGTATTGTTGTTGGGATACTATTTCCAACGGGCTACGCATCTCTCACTATGTTACTTTGTAGGAAAATACCATATTTTCTTCTCTTCCCAAATTTCACCATTCTGTCATCGCTAACTCTTCTTTTTTCAGTGATCCCTCCATTGAATTATTTCTAAGTTCTAATGTTGATAGTTCTAATGTGCTCAATGGTGGTCTTTCCCCACCTGCTTCCACTGAACCAGTTCCGGTTGTTGATATTGTTCCTATGACTACTTCTCGTCATTCAACTCAGGTAAGAAACTCCTCATTACCTTATTGATTATCACTATTATTCTACTATTATGACCTTTCATATGCCTTTATCTTATCGTGAGGCAAGTACTGACCCCATTTGGCAGCAAGCTATGATTGAAAAAATTCAAGCTTTAGAGAAAACACATACTTAGTTGATCTTCCTAAAGATCCCTATTGACTGCAAATGGATCTATAAGAACTCGTTCTAATAGAACAATTGAACATTATAAAGATTGCTTAGTGGCCAAAGGGTATACTCAAGAGTATGGGATAAACTATGAAGAATCATTTGCTCTGATGGCTTGAGTAACATCTATTCGCAATCTCTTAGCTATTGTTGTAGTTCGTAAATGGAAGATCTTTCAAATGGATGTCAAAAATGCCTTTCTTCATGGTGATTTGATAAAGGAAGTCTATATGCATCCCCGTCCTGGTTATCACTCTCCTTATAAGGTTTGTAAGCTACAACAAGCCTTGTATAGTTTGAAACAATCCCCCAAGGCCTGGAATGCCAAATTTCGTTCTACTCTTGCATAATTTGGCTTTCTTTCTAGTCCACATGATTTTGCTTTATTTACTCAACGAACTGATAGTGGTATTATACTTTTGCTACTTTAATTATGTTGATGATATGATAATAACAAGATATGATAAGTTTGGAATTTTTGCATTACAAAGTTATCTTAGTCAACAGTTTGAAATGAAAGACCTTGGTTCTCTTAGCTATTTTTTAGGTCTTGAAGTTTCTTAGAATGCAAAAGGATATTATCTTTCCAAGCCAAGTATGCATTTGAGAGGGTATCATAGACAATAAAACTAAATCAACCCCCTTGGAACTCAATTGCAAACTCACACCACTTGATGGCACCCCTCTTGATGATGCCACCTTGTATCAACAACATGTTGGTAGTCTTATTTACCTCACTGTCACTCACCCCGATATTGCATATGTTGTTCATATAGTCAATCAATTTATGTCTGCTCCACACTCATCGCATTTTTCTGCAGTTCTTTGGATTCTCCGTTATATTAAAGGAACTATTTTTCATGGTTTATACTTCCTGCTAGTTCATTTTTGGTCTTATCTGGATACTCTAATGTCGATTGGGCTAGTGACCCAACGGATCGTTGCTCAACAACAGGTTATTATTTCTTCTTAGGAAGCTTTCTTATTTCTTGGCGTAGCAAAAAGCAAACAGTTGTTGCTAACTCTAGCACAGAATCTGAATATCGAGCTCTTGCTGATGCTACCTATGAATTGCTTTGGTTACAATGGTTATTAATTAATATGGGTGTTACACATCCTTATCCTACTATGCTTCACTATGACAATAGAAGTGCCATACAAATTTCTCCCAATGATGTTTTTCGTGAGTGCACAAAACACATTGATATTGATTGTCACTTTATACGCCATCATGTTACTTGATCTCTGTCTCATCAGCTAACTAAGCTGCTGATATCTTCACCAAAACGCATCATCCTACTCATTTCAAAGATCTCTTAAGCAAATCCAAGTTGGCATACGCTATACCAACTAGAGTTTGAAAGAGGATGTTAGCATGATTATAGAAGATTATTTTACTACAATCATATTTTGCTACAACATATTTATAGGGATAGTGTGACTATAGGAGATTCAATTACTGGAATTATATCAATTAGATCAATCTTGTATTGTTTCCTAATTTAGATGGTGCTTTATATATATATATATATAATATATATATATATATATACAGATTGTATCATTGTACTGAAATACGAGAATAATATACACTTTTATTCCTTCAAATTCCTGTGCTTTACTTTTTGTTGATATAAACATTCACAAACATATAATTTTTATTTATAGTTACTTGTATTTTGAAAAGCATATTATATGTTAAAATAAAATTTATTGATGAAACATCAAATATTACTTGTATTTTGAAAAGTATATTATATGTTGAATTAATGGAATTAAATATCTATAAACAATCATAAAGTCCAAAGCTTACTTGTAGAATAAGTAAATCCCTTCTACGTAAATACAGATTGAGAAGGAGAGATTGTATAATTAGTTTTTTGGGTCACCATGTTATTGGTGCAAAGTATCCACCGAGTTTGTCAATGATTAATCCTTGCCAGAGAACCTGGCTGGTCACCTTTAGTGGAGTCGTCCCTCCAAACCGTATTTTTTTCCATCCATAAGGGTCGAACCTGAGACCTTACTTAGGAAATCTAAACTAAGTTTCACTCGAGACCAACAACATATTTTATTGAGAGATTCACAGTAAGTTTTATCATAAATTTATTTTTTAAATAAAAGCTTTTTAACATAAATTACTTTACTTTAAGCTTAATTTTAAACAAAATTATTTTTACAAAACCACAATCATCCCCAATCAAGATTATAAATGTTTATCTAAACATACATTGTGTGCATTTTCTTCCAATGATCTCAGTAGGAGCAACATAACATGATTTGCACATTAATATAGTCATTTGGTAAAAGTATTGAGCAGTGTTACTAGAACCATACAAGTTATCGATTCAGTCGAAGTGCTAGGTCAATGGGTCACTGGTTGAACTAGTGGGTCACTAGTAGAACCGCATGAACTGATATATTCAGTCGAAGTGCTAGGTCAATGGGTCACTGGTTGAACTAGTGAGTCACTAATAGAACCGCATGAACTGATATATAATAAATATATGAAGTACCCTTTTAAAAATATAGGTCTTTGGTCATGAAGAGCAACGTCGTGAAGATGCTGGCAACAATGTCGAAGTAGTCGATGATGGTGGTGTTCTGGTCTCCGAATTTCTTATTTAGTGCGGCTTCCAAGAAGACGAGGGCTTTTTTAGGGAGAATCCCGCGCATGCCATCGCCGTCAATGGCAATAATGCATGTCTTGTCGTGCTAGTTCTTAACGGTAGAGACGTCGTCCACAGCGATGACCTGACCTGGCCACATTGCACCTCCTCCTCCTCCCCCTTAGCCGAAGCTTAGTTGTGTCAAGCTCATGCGGTGGCACCAGCGCTCACTGACGTCGTAGCCGGGATTCAACTTCACTGCACTATTCTTGTAATGTCAATTGCTCACCTCGCTCGACCTCTTGTTGTTCTACCACTGGTTAGAGGACCTCCCACCAGTGCTGGCGACGAACCCTATCTCCGCCGCATTGCTCTGCCACCTCAAACTCTTGACAATCTTGTTCACAGAGGGATTCAAATCTCATGAAATCAAATCCATCACTGCATCTACCCTAATTTGCAGCACGTTCTTATAGCTTGCACCTTTGATCTGAACCATGGTAAAGGGAATTTATTATTGGGGAGAAGGGAAACTAAGGGCAAATTTGTAAAAATAATTTGACAATTTAAAAAAAATAAAAAATAATTAATAATTAATAATACACTAGGTAACCCATAACTAACCTACACCCTACATTATTAATATAAAAAATCCTATGGTTGTCAAACACTTGCCCACGGTAGACCACTTACATTATTGGTCCACCGTAGAATTTATCTTTTTCTAAATCCACTTTTAAATTATCATTCTTTAGCAAAAGAAAAATACTTTAGTTCTTCAAAAAAACATTCCTTTTCAACATCAATTCTTTCAAAATATTCTATCAAAATTAAAAACAAATGGTCGTTGAGGAAACGTTTCAACTTTTGGCACCTAATCAGTTAGGTAAAATATGTAATGCAAAATACTGTTTAAAATAACCGCAAATTCATTCTTCATGACCGAGTTGTTCAAGAAAAAAGTAATTCTAGTTTCTTAATATATAGTTTAGGTCTTCAAAAGTATTAATTTATTGTTTTAATCCTATACATTTATACAAATTAATCTCTAATAATATTAATTCTTCTCTTAGTCAACATCATTGAGACATGATGTAACATTATTTTCTAACTAGATTGTTTTCATAGTATTCCTAGACATTTAATTAATTAAGACTAATAGTTATAAAGTTGTCGCTTTCTTTTTAGTTTTCCACAAAAATTCTCAAAAAGAAATAATTTTATTCAAGACTTAGAACATTAAATAAAAACATCTCTTTAAATGAGAATTCAAATCTTGGTTCAGCAGTATGTAGAAAACTAATCCTTAATTCATGTTGATATGAAATTATCACTTTTTGAAAATCAATTTGTCTAAATGTTCACTTTCAAAAACTAAAATAACACAAATTATTAATTTTTCTTTTTATATTCAAGTATTTCTAGCTGAAAATTAAGAAATAATCTCTCAAAATATGAATAATTATTTAAGACACCAACCCCTCCAAATAAATGTTTTTTATACATAAATTATCAGTTTTAAGACCAAGCTAAACTTGCAATGATAAGAAATAACTACAAATATAATAATTTATGCAAGGCCATTAATTTGATAGAAAGTCAATCCTCCACATTATTCCTGTTGCATCTTTTTTTGTTAGAAACAACACTAGACTTCTCAAAATAATTGGGGCATACATATAAAATAATATTTTTTTTTAAAAAATCACTCATTTCTACATCATTAGATTTATTATGAATTTGTGCTAAAAGTATCCACATTCAATTCAATGGCTCCGCACATTTGTCGTCAGATTTTGTCTCCTTAAGTGTCGTTTCTTCATCATTACCTTGAAATTTGCATAAGTGACAAGCCTGTCAAGCTTGTAGAGAATTTTTCAAATTTCTCACTTTCTTAAATCACTTCTCTCAAAACTCCCTATTCCAGTTTTCTTAACTTCACATCCAGCAGACACGAGAACAAGAAGAAAAAAGAGAGAGAAAGACCCAAAGAAAAAGGGAAAAAAAACCTCTTTCAAGGGCATGTCATAGATCATGTTTAAGGAATAAGCAAAAACATACGAGATAAGATATATTCCAAGTTATCAGAATAATATATACATAATTGATTGATCTATAGCACACATTTCTGATTTCAAAATCAGTTGAAGAAGAACGTTGCTGAGATAGGAGGCAGATTCTCATCTGTAGTAAAAGTGTTCCTTCCCATATTAAATTAGATGAAAAAACAAAATTGTACTATTTTTATTTTTTTTTCAGAATTTGATCATAAGGCTTGAATAATGCCTGACCAACCACATCTTTATTTCCTATTGACATTCCTGTATCATTCAAGCAGAGGATAATGGAGCAGAGGAGTGGCTGATGATGGTTTAGCCTTGATCATCTCTCTTTTCCCTTTATCTTCTCTTTTCTCTTTCATTTTTCATCTTCACACGCTACCCTTTTGCAGCATCCTTAATTCATTCTTTCTGCAATAAATTAAGTGACAAAATGTCCAAGTTAGTTCCACAAAAAATGTACAAAATGTTATCAAGGGAACACAACCAAGGTTTTAAAAACGGTTCACAACCATGACTTTGACCACAACATCAAGGTTTTTCGACTCACTACGACCACAATTGCGGCAACATTTGCTTGCAATTTCCCGCAATGTCAAAGATCGCGACAAAACCGCGACCATGACCGTAATTTAAAACCTTGAACACAACGTATGCTTAATTGATATACACAATGAACCTGTACATACCAATGGATCTTTTGCAATGGAGAACTGCTTCATAAATTGAGCTTTCAGAATCACAGGACTTGCGCCAGTCATCAGCAGAATAGGCTACACTAATCCGTGGGGATGTTTCAGAATAGTATCCCCTATTCTTTGCTGACTCAGATCTTTTAACAATAGTTTCAGGTTTTGAACCTGATTTGCTACCCCTCAATCTTCTACACAAGGGCCTTAAGAAGTTGAGATACTTCTGAAATATTTTCCTTGATAATGTTCTGCACCTTTTCAATGAAGGGCATCTAGAATGACCATTAGGAACCACACGTTTTGGCACATGTGATGAGGAAGGTAGGCTTGGATTGGCATTTGAAGCCTCATATGCTTCCATCTTCAATGACTCAACAAAAAGGGGCATAAGGTAACCATTGGAAAAGAGCTCATCTGCATCAACAAGAGTGAGAGGGGACTGTGAAATTGGGAAGTCAAATTTGAAGTCTGGTGAGTTTCTGAAGAATCTTTTAGAAGGTGGGTTTCTTGGGTTCATCTCAATGAAGGAAGCTTCATCAGAAGCATCAAGGGAAGTTCTGAGGGAGCCATCTAGGCTTTTTAGTGATGGCTTCAGGTTCACTAACCAACTGTAAGAGAAGCTTTCAATAGAAAGAGGATGAGAAGTTTCCATGGCTTCTACTTTGAGTTTGAAGGTGTGTGGAAGGAATCCTTGAAATTATTGACAATTTAGACAGTGTAAAGGAAAGACTCTCCTCTTATGCAGCATATCTTTTAACTTGTGTACATATATATATACCTTAATATATCATCTCTCTCCAACAATTGAGTATATGGCTGTCTGGCAAGAGACAATGAAATTTAATAATTGGAATTGAGAAAAGAAAAAAAAAAAAAAAAAAACAGAAATGTGAGCCCCACTAGGCCCATAATGTCTTGTTGCATCAGTTGTTAACCTCACCCTTCCTTTTTAATCATTAGCTGCTTTAAAAATTTTACAAAGGGAGTTGGACGGTTTTGTTTCTAGAACTTGGGACTAATTTGTCATATCAAATTATATTTAATGAAAAGCAAGAAGAGGTTCATGAATCATGCATGTTACTAAGATGTGGCACATTTAGAATCTAGAAAAATTAAGCAGAACTAGTCTTGTGCTTTAGAATGTGTAGCCCTAAAGCTTTTGTTCGGTAAAATCAAAAGTAAGCAAAGGGAATCTTTGTAACTACACATGTTGAATAAGGAAAGGAATAGTTAGTTCAAATCCTCCGAAGTTGTGTCACAAAACCAATTTTCTGAAACGATAAGGGACCATGCTGTTGATTTTGCTAAGCGTGCCCTGTTTGGTTGTTGTCTTATTGTGTAGTGTTTATTTATAGTTGGATGGATATGACCAAATTGGAAGGGTGATTTCATCACTTCGATGATCACATCCCAACTGCTGCAACATAAGGTTGAACACAAATGATAAAATATCCCATGGTACCATATTCATTTCGTGCATGTAACCTAAAGGACATTGATATGCATATTCTATTGGACCATTATTATATGGATGAGATATTCTAGACAAAATAATTGTTTCATGGAAGAAGAAATAAAGCGGTGTTCCGTATGTCTATAAGAGTCATGCAATTTTTTATACGCCAGATTAGAGTCTTAATCAAGACACGACACTTAATACATCTAGAAATTATGCTATAAGTAAGCCACGTCGTCCAAATATTCCCTCGGCTAATCTATGCCTAGTGGGGCAAAATGTCTCCAACTATAAAGCAAAGCATTGAAAGAAAAGTTTGTATCACAGACGAAACTTTGGTTTGATGAACGTTAAAAATTCACTTCCGCTGAACGTGTCTTGTGAATCGTGTCATTCGAAGCTTGGTTAAATTTTCGAAATAAGCGCAAAATCGTATTCCTCTTTCGTGTATGAATAATTTATTTGAAAATTTATCTGTTACTATGAAATTGGTACGGTGGCAAAGAATGAAATTATAAGAATAGTTACATCGGTACAAAAAGAGAATAAGGAAAATTTACAAGAAAAAAATTGATAGTAAAAACCAAAAAAATTGAGCAAGCAATCATCAATTTGTATTAAAACATCTTTAATGTAAGAACTCAATTTCAGCTTTTAACTCTCTTTTAATGGATCCTTTTTATGTCACATAGAATTTAAAAACACTCTAATTTTCACTACAATGGTAAAACACTAAAACCCAACTTTAGTTTTTAGCTTATTTTTAGTGGGTCCTATGTTATCTCTCCACTCACATAGGAAGTAAATCAATTTCAATTTACTTTGAAAGAAGAAATTAATTTTACATGTATATTTGGGGAATTAAAATCATTATCTCAAAAGTTTTCGAACTTAAGAACAATAAACCCATCAACCGATTAATGATGTTTACGGGAAGTTAATAAGTAACTATATATTAAATTAATTAGTTAAGTGTTTAATCCCTACATACATATATCTCAAAAAAATCTTCTGTATAATTTTTCCAAATAAAAAAATACAAATATGAATTAGAAACCAATTGCAAAAAGCTATAGTACTTACAACTTACAGCATAAAAACAAATGTAAAAAGGACAAGTATGTTCTCATCTTCAAGGCAGGCGCAGAAATGGATAAATTACATGATACCAATACCACTAGAGTACTTGAGACAGACGTAGCTGTATTGCTGTCCTTGAATCAGTTCAACAGAAATCTGAAACTTGAACTAAAAAAATATCATGATTTTCATGGCAAGGAAATTTCAGGCTTTTTCATCCACTACAAGCCATGTGTGGTGCTGCATACAAATCTTCGCTAGTTTAAAACAGTGACGATGAAACTGTGTCCCTTTCATCAAGAAATGAACTAATTAGATTTGACAAGCAATTTAATGAAAATACTAACATGGTGTAATGTGGTTGGCAAATAACCGTGCCCTAAAGCATGTGATCAGTTTAATTTCTAGATCTATATGTATAGAAGAACATCTATTAGAAAAACTCAACCCTTTAAATAGATTTCAGTACGTTGAGAGATTAGTCTGTGACTCAGCTAGGAGATACCCCGAGTTCACAAAAAAATGAAAAACACAATTTACGGAAAATTTTAAAATAGGAGCAGACAAGGGTCCCAGGGGATGTCGGATAAAGAGGTAGACATCAACAAAGGTTTTTGGGACAAAAGCCACTAAGCAAGGATTACAGAGTGACTTGAAACCAATTGGTCCCCTTCTCATGTCCCCATTAAAGACAATGAGTATTGGCTGCTAAATCCATCACTCATTAATGCAGTCTAATTCTGAAAAGACGTTACACCATTCATGCAAGTACAAAGGAACCTAAGTACGACGGAAAATTTAACTGCAAGAATATAGTTGGGGATAAACTTCAAATGAAGAAGAGAATCAAGCCAGCTAGCTCACCTCGAACTGTTTGTGAACAAGTCTCCCACTCTCTGGGGCCAGCAAGTAAAGATGTCACATTGCAATGATAATCCCTATAGTATATGGTTTTGTACTGCACAAATGAAGCCACAAATTTTAGTTTCAGACATATTCTTAACTGTTTAGAGCATACCAATCTTTTTTTCTTTTTTTAAATTTATGTCAATCATAGGTGTTTAAATTTCCAACCAAACAAGCTTGGGTGAGAGCTTGCTAGGAAATTTCATGTGACACTACAAGGTACAAATTATGAATGCTATTTTCATATTGTACCATCCCTGCTAACAACTTTGGAAATATTACCCTGATGTTAGAAATAGTTATATTGACAAAAGTGATGCAACATTGCAACTAAATCCTTCCGCCTTCCTCTTGTTAATTGGTCAAGTAGTGGGAAATGGAATTTTATTAATTTTCTTGGTAAATTAAGCGTAAGCTTTTATTAATGAAATCATGGTCAAGGCAGGCCAAGATGGCTGCAATGATGCCAGCATGAAAAGAAAATAATCAAGTATTATTTCATGAGATCTAGAAAAACAAAAGCATTTAACAGCTATGCAACAACATTGGTGGTAGCAGGTTCCTAGACCATATGAAGACAGGTCCATCACCATGCCAAGAAATACAAGTAGCATCCTCTGCATTATAAAATGTGCCAAGGAAAAATAGCGCCCGAGCTAACTAACATGGCACAGCTTACAGACAAGTACTTAGTTAATGGGGGAAGGAAACCACATAAGTCAATCCCTTCCCTTATGGTGGCACAAACTGAGAGAACCACAGTGTAGACCCATAGAGTGCCAATCTTGTGCCACAACTGATTGCTCTGCAATGAGACAGTAACAGGGGTAGTAACGTGGACCAGCAAAATATTTAGGTTCACAAGTGACGGTTCTACAGAGGATCATGATCAAACTGCCACTTGACATCAAGTTTAATTTTGAAACAAACAGATGCAAGTGGTTGAAACTTTGCAAGGCAAAGATGAAGTGTTGCAATCCTATCCACACCTTCAGCAACATCAGCACACAAAGCTCGCCCTATTTATTAAAGAGACTCTTTTTCATACACTGCTGTTTGCCCTCAGTATCTAAAATCCAACCAACAAAAATGAGGCAACCCAAAGGAGCAGAACCTGCAGAAACCAACTTAGTTTTTAACTGTAGATATGATGCAAGCCATAGTGCCATACTGAGAAACCAACCTACAGGACAAAACAATAATACAACTTAGAAAAACGCAAAAACATGTCTTTGTATCTTAACAGATTATTAATGCACAACTCTACCTGTTTCCTATCATTAACAATATCTGTAACTCAGTTCGAAATCATTTTTGTACTATACTACTACTCCATTGATAAATGACTATATCAACTTCCATATGGTCTCTCTACCTCTTTCTACCTTCAGTAAATTATCCATTTAATATATGATATATCCTAATCAAATCCAACCTGCCCAAAACTCCAAATCCTAATTGTTAAAGATGAACACAACGATCCTTACTACCCAAACAGCAAATTTGTCAACAAAAATTAAACCTTCAGTTTTTTGGTGCATTAAAAAGTGGACCTTTTATTAATACCAGTATCACATTATTTAGCATTTGGTAACAAATAACATTCAGATGCAATAAATTTTCCCAATCTTAGAAGGGGAAAACTAACGGTTAATATCCAAAATTGAATTTCAAAGCTGGGAGTGACCAGGGGCAACTAACATATATAAATTATCTTGTACATTATGAACATAAAAATATAGGGACTTTTATTAACTTCATTACAGGATTTCTATATTGTTGTCACTTGGCATCATTTTAGGGAATTCAATTAGGTTTTGAATTTTGAATTATGTCATTGCACACATCTTCTGCTACTTCTACTGAGATTAAAAAAAAATAAAAAATCCAATACTGTTATCCTCAAACATTATTTTCTTCATCAGCAATAGATCAGTGGCAGTTACCAGGAAGCCATTCAGTTAGTCAGCATGAATGAAGGAGGAAAATTTCAAAATATGTAATAGAAAAAAAAATCTCCTTTCTTAGATTTTCAGTTTACACTCAATTTAGCTTCAGTCTATTTTCAACTTTACGAATATTTTACCAGGAGCACATTGGTTGGATATTGTCTAAACGAACCTTTTCTCTGGACAACTCGCAAGAACTTAACATTTCAAAGATATCAATCCATACAGAGGTATTTTCTAAGGTGCTTGAGGTCTGCAATTACATATTTTCTCTTTTATTACTCAAGCACTGCTACAGTGCTGCTAGAAAGAAAGGCATTAACAAAAGTAAAAATATAGCGCTTTTCTAAGGCGATCACAGTGATGACGCAAGGGATGAGGAGAATGTGACAGTTAGACAAATCAGCCTCCCAACTACTAAAGATCCAGAAATAGATCCTTCAAGTGACACAGCACTGAGGCATGATTGCATGGTGACTATCGGACAAACATAGGATAGCTTACATAAAATTGTTGTGTAAATAAAGATGGTTCAGCTTCAAGAGTTTAGAATGAACATTAGATATATATGAAGCACATTTAAGAAGTAATATGTGATAATGCAGGATTCTTATCAATATGCATTGACATATGACAAAGTTTCTTTGATTTTTAAGCTTCCATTCTCTGGGTCCTCTTCTACTTCATGTTAAGTGGGAGATTGAGTATCTTGATCTACAGTGTTTGCTAGAATCTAGCAAATTCAGTTCTAGAGATGGTTGCTTCTCTCAATTTTTGTGTGTGTGTGATGGGAAATCTGTTTCTGAATTAAATTCAGAAAGGGTAGGAGCTAACTCCTTACAACCAGAGGATAATTCCTTTGTTAATGATCAACAAAAGAAACTGTGGAAACTGAATTAACTAAAGAAAATGGAGCAAACTCCTTACAAGATGAGAAAGACAAAAAAAGAAAAAAAAGGAATGCTAACACTAATAGATTGAGAAAAGGAATCTCTCCTCTGCACAGCCTAGGCAAACCTCTATTACCAACATGAAAAATTCTCTCCTCCCCCCTCACTGTTACATTCTCTTCTCTAAATAATCATTCTCCTTCTCCCTTCTGAATCCTGTATCCTCTTCCCCATTCCCTCCTTGCCGTGTGTGAATGTTGTTATATCTTTTTCTCTCCTCTCCCACTAATTCCCCTTGTGCAACATGTTTCCTCCTCCTCTCATACACTTGCAGCTTACATCCTAGGCCTATTTTCATTTCCCTGCACCCTCTTTCCTTTCCTCCTATAAACCTGTATAATGGGCCTATCAGTGTTTGAGAGAGAAATGTAGGTTGACATTTATTTGACAGTGTCTCCTAGAAGTATGCCCCACATTATATGCATAGGCCTACTTTTTTTACAACCATTATCAAATATTCAACAACCACAATTCACATCCTATTTGCAGAAATATAAAACCCTACCACATACAAGCTTCACCGAACCCTTCTGCTAATAAGCACAGCTCAACACTTTAAAACCCCTTCAATAACCACAGCCATTTGATTCTCTAAATAATCAAATTATTCTCTACCTGCAAATGAGAGAGCAATTTGCAAAATTAAATACCATGAATATAAGTTGTTCGCTGACAATCTTTCTCTTCAGAACAGTCAAACTCATCGTATCAAGTAGGCTGCACAATTTCTGAATATTTAAATCCAGTTCTATAGTGAAGTAAATTAAAACAATTAGCCTTACTTTAAATCTATTTATATAAATGTCACAACTAGCCAACTTTAAAAAATGACTAGAAACAAATTTATTCCTGACTCCAAAATCTAAGCACAGACCTCCATAGATAGCTGTATCTAAATGATAAAAAGAATATATTTTACCTGAACAATTAGCTTTGCTATCTGAGGTTCCACACTGAGAACTGTACTTTCACTATTCCTAAGGCTCCTTGAAGGCTTTAGGTATGTTTAACATAGCATAGTCAAAAGACAAATAGCAAGTTGACTCAATTTAAGAAATGCTTGATTTTAGTTACTCTTTTTCCCTAAAACAAAACCTAGCCACATCACTAAAAGTCCACAACATGGTTCTACAGAATTTTATCAACTATTTGTTGAGCAAGGAGAAAGCTGCTGGTCCAATGCTATTAACCAATCAGGTTTACTAATGACAAGTAGAACCCAAGATGGCAGATTGATTGATGCTTAGACTGAACTTCAAATCTTGTTCTAGTCACCAATTCTTGAATATCATAAATGTATAAATGTATTGGCTGTATATGAAAAGTGAAAGATACTTGCAAAAATTGAACTATTCCAAAAAAAAATTGTGGATAAGTCAGGGTCTTATCCATGTAATTTCCATAGAAGGATGTTGAAGTGTGTCTGTGTAAATTTGTGCAACTATTATTATTTACATGTTTTATAGTCCACCACTAGACACTGATATCAACTTTCTGCATTTTCAGTTTGGAGTCTAAAAAGAAAAAAAAAGGCAAGTTTTCACCTGTCATAATCTGACATGAGAATTTCAAGCATAAAGTGACTCCCACAATAGACACTCCCACAATAGACACTGATACTAAAAAAAATTAAGTATCCAAACTGTAAGAAAACAATATGAGTACTTCATTAAGAAAACAGAGGATCAAACATTGCATGACAGACCCATTAGACTGAAAAGGAATTAATGTTCACATCTGATTCAAAGTTCAATGAGGGTCAAGATGAGGTATTAGCTCACTATCGACGGAGGTCACTGGTCAACAATCATCAATTGCTTCAGCCTCAATGATGTAAAGCCCTCACAGTTTCTGGAAGCAACAACAAGGCGCGAGAGTCTTTATGCAGATGACAAGCGATGCTTCATTTACAAGTGGCATAGACACAACAGCATTCTCCACCAACTGAATACAATGCATGATTTAAAGACTCAAAAACGGTGAGCCTGAGTGGCAATCTTAGATTGAGAGAGACGGAATGTAAGGATTATTAGGCCATGGATTCGTATTTGATCATCAAAGTGAGCAATTTCCCACTCCACAACCTGTTCCACCTCCTTTGGAATAAAAAGCTTAGAATCCAAATTTTAGGATAACGACAACAGGGAAAAAAGAGTTTTCTACTAAATCACTTTTTCACAGCATATAATCATAGAAAGGAATGAGAACAAAAAGTACACCTATGTATGCAAAAACATCATATAAAAGTATTCACAAACAACTTAATATTGAAAATATCATCTAAATCTTCCAGGAATAAAAAGAAAAAACACTACTTTATATCTCGTCTTCATTCTTTTTATCTGGTGATTATATCTTGTGTTCATTCTTTTTATGTGGTAAAAGTCAGATGATTGAATGCAGATTCCTGACATCATTATTTCCAATTTCATTGTACAGCAACATATCAGCAAGCATAACACCTGAGAACACGTTCCTTAAATAATCACCACCAAAATAAACCATAGATTTTGTAAAAGCTCCAATTAATTATGCAGCAATGACATCCAGGGAAATGTCAACAACTTTACACCTAAGTAAACTTGGATTATGCAAACAAAATATGCTGGTGTTTTAAATCTTCTGTTTCTGTAAAAAGAACAAGAAATAAACAGCAAAATTGAGTCAACTATGTGAACACCTTTTTTTGTCCCCTCTTTTTATTTCCTCCTTTATCTCTTATTTATAATTATTGTTACTTTTAGTTTTATTTTCCCTTGGATTTTTTTTGTTGCTATTTGATTTGGATTAGCATAGGCCCAGATTTTGCTATCTTCCTTTTTTAATTATATTAGATCAATCTCAATCCATAACAAAATAGCATAGGCAAATAAGTAGAAAACCAAAAATGCTCAAATGAATAGTCCGAAAGCTTTTTTATGAGTCTAGTTACAATAAAAAAAATAATAAACAAAAAATAATAAAAACAATAAAAAAATGAAAAAAAATGAATAAAGCAATTCCAGCAAGTCATCCTGGCAGACGGGCCTTTGCTCTTTTTTGCTCACTTTGACTTCTGTGCTCCCCTTATGCAATCTGCCCCAACACGAGAAAGGATAACTACGCAGATGTTGACGGCACCACTATGGCGTCAATGGCACCCCTGCAAGGTTGATCTTCGTGCACGTCTCTCTGCCCTAGAGCAAGTAAATCAAACACATGAAAACAAAATGAAGCTACAAAAGGAAGCTGCAATTCTGAATAATGAAAAAGGCTAAAACTCATTAACATTGGATAAGAAAGATTTTGAAATCCTCAGTTGGAAAAGAGAGGATTGAAAAGATAAAGAGAGAGTAGGAGAGGAACTCACGATAGAGTTTCTGTGTGCCTATAAATTGGCCCAACATGGAACAAAAAAAAAAGGTCTGAAAATCGCACACAGAGAAGAGAAAGGAGAGAAAATCACATTGAAGAGTTATCCATCCTCAAGCTCTGGAACGGACTGTATTTGGTAGTGTACCATTCTGTTGCTTCTCTAATCCCAGGCAACGGCTACCGTAAGCAAAACAGGCGAGAGGTCGGTGAATCTTTAGCTTTAAGCTTTATCCATTTATTTTGTTGATTGTATTTGTCATGTTTGTCCACTTTGCTCCCCCTATCTCACACGTGCAAGATCAACATTTCACAATGTAGTTGCTTGATCTGTATATGATTTTCCTATCATCTTTAAGTGTATTTAAGATGCTCTTAATTTTCTGTAATAGCAAACATAAGTTTCAAACAAGAGACTTAATAATAATAATAATAAAAAAACAAAAACATGTGAAAGAAAAATAGCAAGATGAACTGAAAAAGAAACAGTTAAGTATTAGTTCCCTATTCCTAAACAAACATCTGGAACCTACACACAACCACCAGTACCATAAAAAAAAAAAAAAAAAAAAAAAAAATCCTCCAGATCAATATTTTCCAAACCATTCCCTACACCCAAACCGCTCATGAACCTGACCACTGACAAACGCATCATCACAAACCCATCCCTCAACCAAATTAATTGCTAATGATAACATAAAAAACACATGAACTGCAACTGAGGAAAGGCAACCCAGCAAATGCCAGGAGCCACGAAACCCAAAAGGTCGCGCGACGCCGGAGAATGACCATCGCCGTGCACGGCGATGCCTCATCCTTCTTCCCTGCCGCATTCCTTCGCCTTCTCCGATCTCCTACGGTCGTCTCACCGAAGCCACACGGCCCCAACACCGCCGCGCGAAACCCGTAGCCGCTCGCACAAACTGCGACAGCATCACTTCGCAAACCCCAACGCCGCCGCGTGCTTAAAGCCCCACCGCCATAAGCTAACACCACCACCGTATCTCCCCTTCTTCCTCTCGCTCTCACACGCTTCCCTTTTTTTTTCTGATTCGAGAACGTTCCAAAAAGGTGAGAAAGAAACCCCCGCTGTCTAGTTTTCTCCGCTTCGCTTCCGTTTGTTAGTGGTCTCATCATGAACGGCTGTGTAATTGGATTTAGCCTATTATATTACTTGCCTTTTCATTATGGCTACCGCTTAGTAACAATGGGCTTAGCCCACAACGTTTTTTTTTAATTGAAATCTGAATGTAAAAGGCACTAATAGCTCATTATGAAGTAAATATAAAAAGAGTTATCTTTTTTTCATGGTGTTATTATATTGTCATTCCTGATTCTATTCGCCATTTATTATGTCAAATATATTAAATTAAAATCTGTTTCCCTTTGTGTCTTTACGTGTATAAAAAAAATAAAAATAATAAGAATAAACATAATAATTTTCAATTCCCTTTTTAACTATTAAAATCAAATATTTATAAGATCTATAACATAAAAGGATGAAATCTTTAATAGAGAAAGGATTATTTGGATGCGACGTTCTCTTAATCCTAAGGCTTACGGACATAAGCTGTGACAGTTTGCTGCCTTGTAGCTATTCTCTAAATTAAAAAATGTAAAGTTTCTACTTATAATAAGAAGAAGGTAAAACAAAATCAAGTTTCATAATTTAGCTCAATATTTTGATAATATTAAAATTTTCTTTAGAGGAAAGATTAATTAGATGCGACATCTCCTTAATCTTTAGATTTTGAGGCAAGTTGTACAACTTGATGTCTTGAAACTCATATATATGGATAATGAATAAAGAAAAATGTTAAATTAAAATTACTTTCTTATGAAAATAAATATTGGATTAAAAGTAAAATAATAGATTGGCTTGGGTGTACACCTTTGTCAATTTTATATTAGGATGTATAAGCCGTGACGGCTCAGAAATCTCAAAATTAATAAAAAAAAATATCAACACACAAATATTTTCTACCAAAAGAACTACGTGAGTCTGATTTTCCATTACACCGGGAGATACGTAGGAGCAGGGGCTCACTCTTGTCGATCTCAAAAATAATAATAAAATTTAAGATAAAATAAAAATCTTTTTTATAATAATAAAATTCTTCTTGCAACTATTTTAGGGTGAGATAAATATTTTAAAAGTCATTAATAATTTGCTTAATCAATTAGAGGTAACCATCTTTATGACGGACGTTGTAGGATGCTAATACCTTCCCTACACGTAATTGACTCCCGAGCCCAAAATTTGATTTCGTAGACCATTTTCTTTTTAGGTTTTTCCAATGTTTGTCCTTAATAAATATTGGTGGCAACTCCCTGTTTTTTTAAAACTCTTTTTCGCCATCCCGCCGCGACCCGGTTGCGACAAACTATAAGGAAAATTGATATTTGAAGCACAAACAATTACCAGTGACAGTGACTGAAAAAAACCTCAAAAGTAGATGAATCAGATATACAGTACAATGAAAAAAAAAGAACTGTTATGTTAAGTCACAAAATATTGACCACTACTATCATTACAACATCAAAAACGATCTTACAGCATATAGGACTTTTAATGAAATCTAGAGTGACAATAAGCCATTACACAGTCCATCTTCTTTATGATGTTTAACAATCAAAAGAAATAAATATTAGCTGGTCGTCATCAAAATCGAAAATAACTTAATGTGTAACAAGAAAGCAGCTCATCATGTTTTATTGTTACAATAAGCCTCTAGCAATCATTTCGTGAAGAAGTTTCTTTGCCTTATCATTCTCTTTTTTTTCAAGGAGAGCACGGATAATTATATCAAAAGTTGCATCATCAGGGATGCAACCATTGTCTTCCATTTTAGATTGTAAGACCAATGCTTCATCAAACAATCCCTCTTTACAAAGCCCATGGATCATAACATTATACATACAAACACTTAGTTGATAGCCTTTAATCAATAGATCCTGAAAAACCTCTTTTGCATTCGTAAGTCTTCCACCTTTGCACAATCCATCAATAAGAATCGTGTACGTGTACATAGACGGTTGAATTCCTTAATCCTTGGTCTTCAATTTTCTTGAATACTTCAATTGCCTTATCTAGATTATCATTTTTGCATAAAGCATTTAATATAGAATTGTAGGTGATTATATTGGCAGGTTGACCTCTATCATGCATCTCATCAACAAGCTCCCATACATAAGAGATTCTCTTAGATTTGCACAAACCATCAATAAGAGAATTGTAAGTTATTGTATTGGGAATCATATCATTGCAATACATTTCTTCAAAGAGATTGATGACCTCATCCACCATTTTAATCTTACATAATCCATTAATCATTATATTATAGCTGCGAACATTAGGAGTCACTCGTCTTCTAGCCATAGTGTTGAACACATACTTTGCATTGTTCACTTCATTAACTAAGCAATAGCCATCCATTAAAGTATTGAAAGTAACAACATTTGGTTTCACACCTTGTTTCACCATCACAACTAACACACTTTTAGCTTCTTTCACCTTTCCTTCCTTACATAAAGCATCAACCAATGTATTAAAGTATAATCACCAGGGCTGATGTTTTCCACCACCATTTCATTTAAGAAACCAATTGCTTCTTCCAATTGACCCACAGTGCAAAAGCCATAGATTAGCGTATTGTAAGTTATAATGTTGGGAGATATTCCATTGACAGCCATTTCAGAATACAATTCACATGCATAAGCTACAAGTTTATCCTTGCATAGACTATCAATAATTGTGTTGTACATTACCACGTCAGGCTTAACCAATGTCCCTTCAACCTTTCTCAGCAACCGCCTAGCAGCTCGAGTTTCTCCCATTTTACGCACCCCATTGATCAAGGTCCCATAACTAACATTGTTCATCTGAAATCCTTGAGCTAACACCTTGTCATGAAAGTGAAGTGCTTTCTCCACCTCTCCATTTAGACAGAGACCCCTTATAAGTGTGTTCAACATTATGGTAATTCGCTGATAACCCATTTTGAGAATCTTGCCAAACACAGAAAAAGCGAAACTCATGAGTCTTAGGTGGCAGAAACAATTGATCAAGATGCTCAAAGTAACAAGGCCAGGCATAATTCCTGAGTTCCAATTGTTTAAAAAGGGAAATAGTTGTGGGGTAGTGCTTCAACTTCGCAAGGGATCCTAAAATCTTGTTAAATTGGATAATGGGTGGTGTAAGAGGCATATGGAGCATGAGGTTGAATAAGGCAACACCACCATCAACATTGTGAATGGATGAGGGCTGACACTGAGAATTAGAGTAAAGCCTAGCGAGAATGAAAGGAAGAAACTTTAGCATGTAAACAGAGGAAGAGACAGCAAACCTTAACCTTGACAATGGCATTGTGTCTGAGTCTGCGCTGACAAAGACTCCAACGTTTTAGGGTTCTCAAGGCTCAAAGCTTTTTCAATGTGAACTAATCCACTGGTGACAACAATATAGTGATCCAATCCTATTCTAATCACCAATGCTCAAACCTTATAGGCCGTTGGATATAATAAACGTAAAACTACGAGCAACTCTAGCACTACACTTTTGAATACATTCCTTTTAGCATATTTTACTATTCAAATTTTTATTTTTTTTGATAAACTACTATCCAAAATTTATTAAAAATTATAAAATTATAAGAGAATTATTAAATAAGATATGAGACTACAAAATTTTATAATAAATTTTAACAAAAAAATATGTTAAAGAATTTACAACCACTTTTCTAAAACTATATTAGATGGAGTAGATTCGTTAACTATAAGCAGTAAATCAAGTTAGGCAAATTAGTTGGTTCAACTCTACTTGCCTTCTTATTTTATTTATTTTTTATTTTGACGAATCCCTCAACATCTTACTGCAATATTAAATAGTATTGGAAAAAGGGGAAATAAAAAAAGTCAGAAAGTGAAATTTACTAGTTTGTTGTCAAAATTGAGTTTAAAGTGTTAGAATTTTCATATAAATTCTTCAAGACTGCAATTAATTGCAATATTTTGTTTTATCAAAAATGGACTAATATTATAAGTTATTTAATGATACTTAAGTCCATTAATAATGTGATTAATTGTTGATGGGCTTTGGACACCTAATACTAATTTGTGTGAGAAACAATGTGGGCTTAACCACTAGGTCCATAATGAGAGGTGTCTAGGGTTAATAAATAGTGTGACTAGGTCTCCTTTGTTGTCACGACATTCAGTTGCTCTCTAGGTTTGTCCCATTAAAAACCTAGAATTTGGAGCGTGTGATCAGATAAAAGAAGGATTGGCTTTTGGATTCTAGGAGGTCGTGCAATGCACAGGCAATTCTCATTATCCTTAATTATATCTTCAACAAGTAAGAAAATATTATAAATATTATCGGTATTCTAAATTCATATAAAGTATGTGTGTAACACTCTTTTAATTTTAAATATAATTCATATTAATTTAGTTATTAAGTTTAAGTAAATAAAAATGCGTCTAAAATTTTTCCAGTTTTAAAAGAAATTCCAAACTTAACAGAATTTGGAAATGGTAATAAAATATGAAAGATATATACATATATTTCATAAAACTATACATCATGGTTTGAGTAATACATAACAGTCAGAAAACAAAAGTACATTGAAATACATATACTACCTAGCCCACTATATACATCAAAAAGATCCTATACAAAGCAGTATTTATCTACCCTATCCCTTATACAAAAAGAAAATACTATAGGTCTTCAGGTCCTCCCCCGTTGAGATGTTCTCTATCTTGTACTCAGCATCACAGAGCGTTAATGTCGTCTTCAATAATCACGACCAATCATACACCAAAGAAAATAATGGAGTGAGGTGTTTTGTTCTAAAATCACTTTTACATGTATGGTAGGAAATCTACCGTAAAACAAAGATAAAACACAACTGACAACACAAGAGATCCTAAGGTTCATTCTAAGTTGTATCCGACTACCCTTGACTAGGTATGGATCCATACTTCCCATTAGTGGGTAATAGTTCTCAACAGAACCTGGGAAGTGACTGGGAGTACATATACCTCTCTCAACACCATCACATGGTACAGTTCTCGTCATCATTGAGGAACAAAATAACAATTTAGGATATCCATTTATAGAGGTATACTCTCAAACCAATCCTGGAATGCTGAGCAGTTGTCGGGGTTATCGAGTTTGGTCAGGTGAATATCTTGGCTCAAGGGCGCTACCCTGGCCATTGGGACTTTCACCACTCGATGCCTACCCCCAAGACCTCAACAAGTGGGTCCCTGCCTTTCATTCCTCAGCGTACCAAACTGTGGCTTCCCTAGCAGGGTGCCATGCCGCTGCATGTCACTTGCTTTACATTACTCACTAATTTATCACTTCCTAATTTCTCAAACAGAGGTTTCCCTAGTCTCATTTAATTTGAGCACTAGTATAATCAACATTTCTGCCTTATTTTACAGAAATTGCGCTATACCAAAATTTTAACAGAATAATGATATAACAATTATAGTATAATTACTAAAATTTTGGCAGAATAACAACTAAATAAATGCATTTTGATTTTCTAAATTTGAGCAGAGTAACAGCTTAGTAAATGTATTTTTATTTTCTAAAATTGAACAGAGTAACAGCTTAGCAAGTAAAATTTAATAATTTAAATTTGAGCAGAGTAACAATTTAATAATCATGATTTAATAATTTAAATTTGGGCAGAGTAACAACTTAGTAAAAATTAAAGTTTAACTTTAAACAATAATAAAAATACTAAAATTTAAGCCTAAACGGGTTTAGGGGAAAACCCTTCCTACCAACATGCAAAGTGACAGTAATTTAGAACCAACCCCACTTCCCCCATTACCTCTAAGATAATTGATGGAGAGGATGAAATTGTTGATGCAGAGCTCCTAGAAAGAGAACTTTACTAGTTGTTGGAAAACTAGTAAAATTTTAACATAAAAACAAAATAAAAGAAAATTTTTTCTAGAGAGAGAAGCTCTCTAAGAATTTGGTAGTTTGAGAGAGAGAGAGGTGCTGAAAATGGTCCAAGACCATGGGTATTTATAGAGGGGAAGAAGGGGGTTAGGTGTCCCTTGGATGATGTAAGCAATGATGCAATAAAACTTATTTTTAATTAATTTTAGGGACACATACCCCAAATAGGTGGTGAATCACCTATTTTAGGGTTGGGGACGTGCTCCACCAGCTGTCCCAAGCCTCCATGTGTCAAATTTTATCTGTAGGTGAATTAACTGGCATCGATAAAAACGCCTAAACTTGAAAAATTAGCTTTTAATATCAAAATAATGCATTTTAATGCAAAACTGGACAAATACATTTTTTTATCAAAAATAAATTTCTAATAATAAATTTTAATTTTTATTAATTTATTTCAAATTATATGTATTTATTTTGTATTTTTAAGCTAGAAATTTCATAGAAAATCCATTTTAATTCAATAAATACCAAAATTTTTATCAAAATTCTAAAATTAAATATTTTACCCATAATTAAACTAAAATTACCATCTTCACCCTTTTTGAATGTCAAACCAGTACTGGTTGGCTTATTAGACACGCAAGGGCATTTTGGTCATTTTATATAGAAATTCCAGAAAATTCTCAAAAATTCCCAAAATTATATTTTAATATATATGACATAATTCCAAGCTCAAATTGACATTTTAATGTCAATTGAATCTTTTCCTCATGTCAGTTCTTAATGTTGAGAAATAGGGACAAAATTGTCATTTTCTAATTTCTCTGGGCTCCGGCTCGGAAAAATTATTAAAAATCACGATTAAATAGCTCTTGAAATTTTGAGCAAAATGGTGGGACTCAGAATTTCAAAATTCCTTTCCGATTTTTCAGAATTGTATTGCCAAATATTATAAAAAAACACTGGAAGAATTGAAATAGGATTATTATATTTTTCACTACTTTTCTCTCAAAATAAAGTTTTTATAATGAGAGATACTTAATATAAAATTTTCAAAATATTTTGAGGTCAAAAAGTCTCTGGTTGGTTCCCACAGTCAACTAGAGGTATTTTTGTCATTTTACAAAAATTATCTCAATAAATTCTAGAAAAATTTCTAAAATTATTATTAATTGTTTTAAATACATTGATGACTTAAAAATAATTTTTAAACATAGAGAATAATTTAATATATAAAAGTAGGGGTGTTACAATGTGCCTTTCTTAGTATGTTATTTCTTACATAAATTTCACATTCCATGAACATAATTCTAAAATATGATGGGTTCCTCTCCTTAGTGTGTCCTATTCGAGCTGATGAATTTCAATAGATGCCTCCAACTGTAAAATTATTGTCATCTAAAAGTTCAAGAAAAAGGCTTAATAATTTTTTTAGTCCTTTTCACTAGAATTAACATTAACTTGGTAACTAACTGAAGTTGGGTCTAACGAAAGAGGCTGGTCTCTCACAACATGATGAACCAAGATTTGAATGTTTGTCGAAGGAGGTGTCCACATTTACTACCCGATCATGCCCCGAACAAGATTGCTTCCAAAAAATACATACGGGAAACACAAAAAGAATAGCTTGGTGTTAGGAGAAGAAATAAAACTGATGAAAAGGTTAAATTGAATCGAATTCCTTAATCTAAATTACATAGAGACTGATGATCTTTTATATACAAAGATGATAAGCCTAGTAACAAACTAATAAAGATAAACACTATAACTAATAGTTAAAGATAAGCCTTTTTAACTAACTAATAAATAAAATAGAAATAACCTAACTAACTATCCCAATAAATAATGATCCGCATAACAATATATGGTAACACCCTCCCTCAAGTTGGACCATGGATATCCATGAGTCCCAACTTGGAAATACATGTTTAAAATTGAGAGGGGGACAATGGTTTTGTGAAAACATCTACGAGTTGATTAGCAAAAGAAACTGGTAACAAATGAACTAAGCTAGTGTTGATCTTCTCACAGATGATATGACAGTCAATTTCTATATGTTTTGTCCTTTCATGAAAGGTTGGATTATGAGCAAGGTGGATGGATGGCTGATTGGTTGTCACAATAAAAGGAAGTAGAAGATGTAAGAGAAGCTTAAAGATCTTTAAACAAGTAGGACAACCACTTAGTTCACAAGTAATAGTTGTTAATGCCCTATATTCAACTTTAGAAGAAGTTTTGGAAATAATAATTTGCTTCTTAGACCTCCAAGCAATTAGAGAAGGCCCAAGGAAGACATAGAATTTTGTAACAGATTTTCTAATTTCTAAGCAAGTAGCCTAATCTAAATCAATAAAGGCACTAAATTTTAGATCAAATTTTGCAAGGAAGAAAAGGCCTTTGGTAGGTGATGATTTGAGGTGTCCAAGGATCCTTGTTGCAATTCGATAATGATAATCTATAGGCTTGGCAATATACTGACTAAGTTATTGTACCAAAAAGTAAATGTCTAGTCTAGTATTTGTAAGGTAAAGGAGCTTTCTAATGAACCTTCTATAGAAGAAGGAGAACCTTCATCTAGTTTGTGCTTTGTGGATGGATTCATGGGAGTTGTTATAGGTTTTGAGGCAAAAAAAAACGTGCATCAGAAAGTAACTCTAATGTATATTTACATTGTGTGATAATAATGCCATATTTGGATCTTGAAACCTCAAAGCTAAGAAGAAAGCAAAGCTGAGCAAGGTCCTTTATTTTTAATTAGGCATCCCAAAGTTGCTTAACAACATGTATATATTGAAGATTGTTCCCTGCCAGGACTAGATCATCCACATAAACTAAAATAGTTGTAAAGGAATTGCCATCTTTCTTAATAAACAGAGAGTGGTCAACTATAGATTGTACAAAATTAAGGGAAAAATGAGCAGCACTAGACAACTTTGAATACCATTTCTTACTGTCTTGTTTCAAACCATAGATGAATTTTTGAAGCTAGCAAACCTATTGTGGGTTTGAAGAACACATGTCAAGAGGTAGTTTCATGTAGACTTCCTCATGTAAATCACCATGAAGGAATGCATTGTTAACATCAAGCTATTCTAAGTGCCAATTTCGGGCTACAAATATGGCTAAAAGAACCTTGACAGTAGTTAATTTGGCAACAAGAGAAATGGTATCAAAAAATTTACTCCATCCATTTGAGTGAATCCTTTAGCCACTAATATGGCCTTGTACCTTTCAAGAGTACCATCCGCATGATATTTTACTTTATAGACCTATTTACAGTCTATAAGATGTTTGTTAGCGGGCAAATTACAACATCAGTATTTTCATAATGTGTGATTTAGTGATTTAAATAATTATGCAATAAAAACGTACTTAATGAAGTGTGTTCATTTGTTTCCGTTGTGTTGCCTTAGAAATCCGGTTTAAATTATGGAATTTGAGGAGAATGTTGCCTGAGCTAAATACTCTTATTAATGATTTGTATAGGTTTGGTGAGTGGACAGTGGCTTCGAATCAGTTTTGGATCTTAGAAAGTTATTAAATAGTTATTGGGCCTTAGTGAGTCCAATGTTTCCCTCAGAGCCCCTATATATCCTTTAAGACACCAAGTCTCTCCCCCTTTCATTTTGTCACTCCCAAGTTTTAAAATACTCTCAAACTCTCTCAATTAGGGTTGGCAATGAATCGAATCAACTTGAACATAGTTCGAGACTTGATTCGACAATTGGCTCGTTGAGCTTCGTTCATGAACCAAATGAGTTGAACTTGAGCAACGTATAGTTTGACTCAATTGGTTCATGAACCAACTTGACATACATACATACATACATACATACATACATACATATATATATATATATATATATATATATATATATATATGTACATATATTATTAAATTCATATAATTAATTGTTATAATTAATTTTATATTAATTTATTTTTGTATGAAATAAATAAATAAAAATATGTAAAATAATTATAATTTTGAATAGAATCGAGCTAACAAATTGAACCGAGCTGTCCACAAGCTTGAATCGAGTCTAGTTCTAGTCATAAAGAAAAGTTCATATCAAATTCGAGTCGAGCTTCGAGCAGAGCCAATTCTTAACGAGTCAAGTTAAGCTTGGTTTAGCTAGACTTAAGTCGACTCATTTCTAGCCCTACTCTCAACTCACCTCATTTGAATTCCCAAGTGTAGAAGAAGGTTCCAAGACTAATCACATTCTCTAGATTGTGTGAGAGTTGTGAAGTTGTCACCAAGTTTTCTCGACAAAGTTTGGCTCCAAGATTTTCCCCTCATCATTATTCTCTTCTGCAAGTTCAGATTTTGAAAGCTTCAAGAGGTAAGGGAAGCTTACACTTGTTAATTGTCTTATTTGTGGATGTTGTTATATTAGAATATTGCTTTGGATTGAGCTGGGAATGTGATTTGTATAAGTTGTGCTGAAACTTTGGTGAGAAATGGGTCTGATGGTGAATTTGATGATTTATTATTGAAATGTTGCAATGACTATGAAATCTAATATATATGTTGTTGTTGGATGTTAGGTGATGTCATTTGACCTTTATGAGACTAATTTTGAGCATGGGTAAGGATAAAAGTTTGGTTTTTTGCATTTTTCGAAGAGAGCCTCTAGTTTTAATTATGAGCAGGGTTCTTGCTAAACTAGAATGCCTTGGGAGTAAAGTGATGCTCTCGACCATGAACTTCGTTGAGCAATCTATCATGTCGCTGAGCGAGTGCTCTAGCAAGTGAAGGTTTAATTTGCTAAACGAGTATTCATATGAAATCTGGAAATTTGCAGAAAGTGGTTCGTTGAGCAAGTAGGTGAATCACTAAGCGAATACAAGCATTCTAGAATGCTTGGAAGTTGTTCACTGAGCGAAGGTTAGCCTTGTTGAGCGATTTCTTGTTTTCGAAATTTTGGTGCTCTCTATAGTAGGCCTTCTGCTAAGCAAGTAATGTGTTCGCTTAGCAAGAGGAATTTTTTGAATTATGTGGTTCTTTAGAGTGGTTGGTGGCTGAGTGAAGGTGATGCTCGCTGAGCAAGTTTTGTTATGGAAAAAAAATTAGTGGAAGTCCCTAGAACGGATTCGCCACTCAATTCCCATTATCGCTGAGCGAGAGTCCCTAGAGATAGAAAAGGATGTTCTCTGGAGTTGGGTATTCGTTGAGCAACACTTAGGGTCGCTAAGCAAGAAATCTTTGTGGAGAAACATAGACCTTCTATAAGAAAGTCTTTACTGAATGGGTATATAAGTCGCTTAGCAAGTTGGTTAGGTAGTTTGTTACACCCAATTGAGTTTTAATCTGTGTTTCAAATGGTTTTAAAGAGAAATCTTGGCGTGAGTTTTGTTGTATATGTTGAGTATGTAGTTGAAGTGGAAGGTTGCTCAAGTAGAACTTCCACCTGTTTTAGATGGAAAATATTTTTGAAATTCTAATGGGATATAGGCTGCTTGCATAGGGCCTTACCTATTGACCATGCATAATGCTAAATTGAGCATAATGGAGTTGTATAGTGGTTGTTGGCCATGTGTGGTGTTGAATTGAGCCCATATGACGTTGTTATTGAACTTTGTCGACTTATTGATGTTGAGGTGATGTTGTTGGTGTTGTACAAGCATTGCATGCATATGTTGGCAGTTGAGGCAACTAACGATGGACCTCATGCCGTGGTGCGAGTAAGTATGTAAGTTGGTTTGCTAACTAGAATGGACAACGCAAACAGGATCTCCAACCTAGTGTTGGATAAGACGTGGTGCAGCTATCAATGGACCTTCAAGAATGAATGGATAAGCAATTTCGTAAGGAACCAAGGTAGTACAAACCTTAAGTCGCATACCACCCACATACATTCATCCTGATAGATCACATAATCTTATCTATAAATCATAGTTTGGCAATCCCTAAATGGCAAATGGCATGTGTCGTGCTATTATTGATTCCATGTTAGGAGATGAAACTTGGCTAATCACTCAATTGTTGAAAATCTCCTAGGAGCAATGTCTACATGCATAACATGGTTATTGGTGTAGTTGAGTTACATTCTAGTCATGCATAATGAATTTGATTGTTGAATTCAAAGTAAGTGAAGGTTGATATTTACCGTGGAGAATAATGTATGCTTGTTCATTAATTGATGAGCATGAACTTATATGTTGGTTATTTTATTGATTACATGTTATGTTATTTTATGTGAGCTTACCCTTGTCTTGTTGTTTGACTACAATGATCACGTTGCTGACATGGGAGCAGATGGTAAGGCTTTAGTGGATCCAGGTGCTCAAAGTTGATGGTGAAGCTATCGGTTGGAGATGATGGAATGTGATGGATCACATTCTCCTTTTTGGATGTTTATTTAGGATAGTTGTTTTGTTCCATTTTACATGATGTATAGTGTGGCCAATCATATGGAGTGTGTTGTTGTATCCCTCCTTGGGTTTTGTTGTTGATCCTTAGGTTTTAGTAAATCCTTTGATTTGTGTATTTGAACGGTGGTATTGGTTGAGACAGATGGGTCTCATCTTTGATGTTTATATGTATATGTGCATACGCATACATGTGATGTTGGCTTATAGTGGAATGATGATCGATGTAATATTCTTTAAAGTGTTAGAGCAAAAAATAAATATATGATTTCGAAATACTTAAACATAAAATATTTTTATAAAATGAATTATCTCTAAGAAGTAAATGGGTGTTGTTATTCTGTAGTGGTAGTGAGTCGTTACATTTGTGGTGTTGTTCTGTAGCGGTAGTGGGTTGTTACACAAATCAACCAAGGTCCAAGTGTGACTTTGCTCAAGAGCTTCTATCTCAGCATTCATGGCCTTCTTCCAACAATCTAATTTGATGCTTAAGAATAAGAGATGGATTCAATGATAGTAAAAACATTAAGGTTTTATATGAGGACAAACACTTTTCATAAGAAAGGATAGATGATATAGATACAGGGGTTGAGAATGAGAAAAGCTATTATGTGAAGATGGATTAGAATTAAAGGCAGTGAAAAGACTATAATGGTAATCTTGAAGATATTGAGGTCTGTGTCAAGCTCTAGTTGAATGCCTTTGATGTTGAGGTAGGGGTCATGCAGTGAAGGCAATGTAGGATAGGGAATATCTGGTATGGAAGGATTATTATCAACGATATCATTTGTTAAATGTGTGTTTTGAAAGGAAGGTAACAATGTATGATTATTAATGGTTGAAGAAGTATCGTTTGGAAACTATTTTCAAAAACACAACATTCCTAGAATAAAAATCTAATTTGAGACCAAGTTGTATAAGAGATAGCCTTTAGTTCCTTCTTTATAGCCAATAAAAATAGATTTCACAACTCTTGGAGAAAACTTTGATCTATTATGTTGCAATGTGCTGGCATAAGCTAAGCATCCAAATACTTTAAGATGAATTAGAATAGGTGGATGCTTGCATAGGATCTCATAGGGAGATTTATTGTTCAATAATGGTGTAGAAATTCAATTAACTATATGAACAGAATGTGTGATGGCATAAGGCCAAGGTAAATGGGCTTGAAAAAAGAGGGCTCTTACCACATTTAAGATGTGTTGATGTTTTCTCTCAACAATACCATTTTGTTAAGGAGTTTCAGCACATGATATTTGATGAATAATGCCTTTATTTAGATAAAATTCATGCATCAAGAATTCGGGTCCATTGTCACTTTAATGGTTTTAACTTTTGTTTGAAATTGAGTCTCAACAAAAGTAATGAAGTTTTGAAGGTGTTTTCTTGTTTCAAACTTATTTGTCATTAAAATAATCCAGGTGAATCTTGAAAAATCATCGATTAAGGTAAGAAAGTATTTATGACCATTTATAGAGGGAATAGAATATGGCCCCCATATATCAATATGCACCAAATCAAATATTTGTACAGAATGAGTATTGATATTAGGATATTATCCTTGTGGAAAAACTACTGGATTATTCACAATGGGAGGTTAATACATTTGATTGATCTTAATAATTGTGGGTTTGATACTAATGGTTTTGCGTTTGATCATACTAATGGTTGTGGGTAATGGGATTGGGACAATATTTATAATTGCCTTCCTAATCATATTATCAACAAAATTAGAGTTATGCTTGCCCCTCTTCCTACTAATGGCCCAAATATGCTAGCTTGGCTTTCATCTAAGGATGGTTTATTTTTTACTGCTACTACTTATGATTCTTTGTGTGTAGATTCTTTTAATGTTAGAAGTCTTGTTTTCCTTTACATTTGGAAGTGGCCGGGACCCAAAAGAGTGAAAATCATTTTTGGAAGGCATTAAAGGATGCACTCTTAACTAATATAAGAATAAATTCAAAAGGAAGATGACTTCTATTCAGTCTCGTAAAAGATGGCCATTTGCAAATGAAACAATTATACATGTTATGAGAGATTGTTGCTTTGCCAAAGTTGTGTGGTCTAAGTTGGCAATTTCAAATGTAAATATTGGTTTTTTTTAAACAAGATATCACTGATTGGTTCACCAACAATCTCATGCTTGTGAAACATCCTCAAAGTCCCTTGCACATAATTTTTGGATTGATTATTGATGCTTTATGGAGAAGCAAAATGATATTATATTCTCTAATAAAGTAACCACTTCTTCCAGCATTGTGTAGAGTATTTTACAGAACCTTCACATGATTTTGCAAGTCAATTCTCTGACTTCTACTATTGATCTTGAAGCTTTAGCTACTATATCTAATAAGTTCATTTGATAGTATCCTCCTCTTGAAGGTTGGAGAAAGGTAAATTGTGATGCTTCAGTTACCAGTCCTAATAGGGATTCTAGATGTGGGAATTATTAGATATCATTTGGGAGATGTGGGAATTATTAGATATCATTAGGGAAATTTCATCACAGCCTTCTCTGTTAATAGCCATAGAATTTCAAAACCTTGTAAAGTTTATGAATTTGCACCTAATTTTATTTCTTTGGCCTTTATGGGGAAAAGTCTAACATTGTACTTCCACATGGATTTTAGTTGATTAATACTATTTCGCACCAAAAAAGAAAAATTGCCCATTTGGGCTATGTGTGTGTTTAAGTGTCATCTTTATTTATAGTTTTTGTCTTCATTTTGTTTTTTGTTTTTTTTAAAAGCACCAAGATTAATTTAACGCGAATAACTAACCCAAAATAGCACAATAATATTTTTAAATCCTCAGTCATAATTGAATTATCTATTTTATTTTACTTTCTATTTTATAATTTAATAGTAGTTAAATTTTGAGCACTCATCGTGAAATATTTTTGTCATTCTAATTAGGAATGTTGTCATATATGACTATTTTCCCTTTTCTCAATAGTAATCCCAATGTTTTTGTTTTTAGACTGCACTATGGCTCACACAATATCATTTATCAATGATATTGTATTTGATAAAATAGATTGAAAATTAAAAGTCCATATTATTCAATTGTAGACAGGTTGCTGATTTCAACAAAGAAAATAAAGTTAATAGTATTGAAATGTTTTTTCTTAATGAGAAGGTAACAGTATTTCTATAATATTATTATTACTACTAATGTAACATCCCCAATTTTGGAACAATAAAAATAACATAATTAATGGTGTAGAATGCCCATAGGTATTAATGATAGTTACCCTTATGTTAGGACCTGCAAGGCTAAGATAGTAGGACCCTAAATGGGACTCTAAGGCCCAAAATAGGTCGGAGGCCCACCAAGCTCAACTCACATGCATGGTTTATATAGGAGAGGGAAGGGAGAGTTAGAGGGAAGAAGGAGAAAAGGAAGAGGAGGAGAAGCTTAGAGACCAGGGAACCAACCCTAAAGCACAGATCTAGACATCCCCTAGAAGTAAGTGCTTCCCCCTTTGTCTTTCCCAATCCCTTTGATTGTATGTTTTCCTTCTTTTCCCTTCTTGAACCCTAGGATGGAGACTTGTGGGTTTTTAAGAGATTTGTATGATTGAAGGGTTTAGTAGGATAAAAATACGATGTAAGTGTCTATAAATGATTTGGTATGGTTTGGACTATTTGGGTGCCAAGTATGGCCATAGGAATGCAAATTTGCGAAGGGCTACGAATTGTAGAATCCTATATCTCGCTAAGCGAGCATTAGTCTTACTCAGTGAAGTATGAATTTTGGGTTCAAGATAAGTGTTCGCTTGGCGAGTGGGAGACTCATTGAGCGAGAAGCATAGGTTTTTGGGTTTGTAACCCAGTGACCTCTCGTTGAGTGAGGAAAGCCCTCGCTGAGCGAGAATGGGATTCTAAAGAGCATTATTAGGATTCGCTAAATAGGACCTTAGGCTTGCTGAGCAAAAGTGTTTTTAGAGAACTAATCTGGTAAGAAAAGTGGAGTGGCACTGGGTGACCATAGCTCTCACTAAGCAAGACCCTCTGAATAGCCGCTCCAAGGAAGTTGTTTTTTCTAATGCTTCCATTAATTATTTTCCTTGTATGTGTGACATTGTTTGATGTATTGCTATGTGTGTATGGATGATTGTATAGTTGTAGTATTATCCTTGTGATTGTGCATTGTATTATGTTGTGTTGTGGTGTGTGTTGTGTGAGTATAATGAAGAAGCCCATATAAGGAAACACGTAAGACTTAGAAGAAAAGTTCAGAAAATCATATTGACAATGGAAGGGGGTCCAACTGCTCAGGTTGAAGTAGGATATAAATAGGAGACCAAAGACTGCTCAGGTTAGAGCAGAACATAAGTACAAGACCATAGGCCACTTAGGTCGAAGCAGGGTATAAGTACAAGATCAGGAGGAAACCTATAAGATGAATGATGTGAATGCATATGTGAGGCATGTTTGATGACCTTGTTGTGTGTATGTGGATCTGTACGCCTAGTATAGGTGAGTTAAGTTAAGTCGAATCGAGGGAACCTATATGCTTAGTGAGGACATAGTTATCAAAACTGCTACCCCCGTCAGGTATACAAGGGATTTGCCTTAAGGAAAGTTCATGTATAAGTCCTAATAGGACAAGTAAAGAGAAAGATAAAGAAAGGAAAGGTCAATCCTCACTTAGTGTCGTAGGAAGTGAAATGACCAAAGAAGTATTAGAAAGAGTTAAGTTCTCGTCCTAGTGATGAGAAGACACTTGTCCAATGTGTAGGATTAATATGGGCCAATAAACCCGAGGTTTAGGCCCATTAAAGAATACTAAGCCTAGAGTTGGCAACAATTAAGGGAATGAGTACAAAAGATAAAGATTAGAGGTTTTAGGAAGAGGTTAGATCAACGGTGCATAAGAAAAGGATTTCTAGAATGGAAAAGCCAGTTTGTCCCTAGAGTCTCTATAACACTCACTGAGACATTTTGTCTCACTCCCTTTAGTTTATATTTTTTCGGGTTCAGTAGATGGATATCCTTGAGGAGAAGCTTGGAGCTACTTGTAGAGAGTGGAGAAGATGTTTGAGTTCTATAGATCCTAGTTCATGGTTTCTGTTTAGTTTCATGTACCTTCCTTTAATGAGATGTACGACACACTGTGCTTGAAGTTTGTAATAAGTTTTTATAATCTATGTATGTTTTAGTTTTTGTTTAATCTTTGACGTTTTCTATTCAAAGTTTCCATGTCCTAAAAATCTATAGGAATAGTTAAGGTAATGCCCTTAGGGTGTTACAACAACTACTTTTATTATTTCTTTACTTGAATTATAATTAACTTGTATCATATTATATGTAGGGTGGTAGGATTTACGCTTCTATAAAAAAAAACTTGGATTAATTTCGTTAAACAGTCCTGGAAAGATTAGCTTATATTATTGACAATCTATTAGTAGGGCAATTTGAACCAAAATTCAGGCTTACTAACCATAAATATTGCCTCAATTTTATGCATACAACTAAAGTCACTAAAATTGTTGTTGACAGTGTTCCTTTTGTAACTATTTACCTTTTAATTAATGCAATATCCAATAAAATTGGTTTCTTTTATATGTTAGCCAATTGATTTAAATGTACTTGCTTTTGTAACCATTTACAAATATTTTTGGACACGTAGTTGAGAAAGGTATTATAAAAGAAAAATAATAATGACATCTTTTGTATTGACTAGAGATAATGTCTGATAAGCTAATTTTGTGGAGATAAATTAGGCCCAATATTTAAGGCTATGTTTGGATTGATGGTAGAGGGTGGGATAGAGAGAGATGAAGTGGAAGGGGAGGTTATTCTATTGTTTGGTTTGTAAAAATAAAAATAAAACATAATGGAAGAAAATATATCGTGATCTATTTCATTCCATTGCTTAACCCTAATTTTCTTTCTCCTAATTTGGGCTGCACTTGATAAGCAAATAATGGAATTTACTCTAATTATAAGTCTCTTAAGGATGATATATTTAAAATAAAGATAATATGAGAATTAAAAAGTTATAACTAATTCTGTTTCGTCATTTTTTCAAATAATGGAATGAAATCTTTATCCAGTTCCATAATAAAATATCCAAATAATGTAATGACATTTTTAATCCATTTTGTTCCAATCAATTTCATCTATTATATTTTTATACATTCCATTCCATTTTCTACCACAAATCTAATCATAGCCTAGGAGATAGTGAAAAAAGAATTTTTCCATTTTTGTGAAGATGAGTTAGGCCCAATATCTATGAGATAATGAGTGACAACGAGGGTACCTACAAAGGTACTTTGATGCTTCAATTAGCAAATATCTCACTTAAGGTATATTGTAATAAATATAAAAATGACGCTTGGAGTATATATAGTTAATAAGAATGAGCTAGATTTCTATATTTAGGACCCATGACCTGGGTCAGAGGATTTATATGTTGTTATTGGTGTATCATAACCCTAGTCGTTCATGACCATTGTTTCCCTACTAAAAGGATAGGTTTAGACTCAAATTGGCTTGATCTGTAACATACTCTCTTAAACACACACTCTCTGATATTAGATCAAAGAGAAATGCTAACAACATTCTCTCAATCACTCTCTTTCTAACACTCTCTCTACTATTGATTGAATTTATTAGAAATTACAAATTTTGGTGGGCCTCACTTCTCATTTGATGAGTCTTTGTCTTGATTTAAAAGTGAGACACACAAAAAATTGTAATTTTCAATAAATTCTAACTAATAGTAGAAAGAGTGTTAGAAAGAGAGTACTTGAGGGAGTGTTGCTAACACTCCTCTTAGATCAAATTTAGAAATCATAAAATTGTATGACTTTCACTTTTATTAATAAAGAGTAAATTGCACTGAAACCCTTCAGATTTTTTCAGATTGCATACGATACTCCTCATTTTTTATCCTTACACTAACTTTCTTAATTGTTTGAAAAACATTAAACTACCATCCCTTATACATTATACTAATATCTTTTAATTGTTTGAAAAATATTGCATTATGTACTCTTATAAGAAAAGTTGTTATAAACATTAAAAAAATAAAAATATTATGTACAATCTAAAAAAATCTTAAGAAATATCAGTATAATTTACTATTTAATAATTGCTACTTACGATTTTGTAGTATTGAACAAATTTTAACTAATAAAATGTGTGTGAGAAATGAGTACGTTTAGAGAAATACATCCCATTTTAATTAAGGTTTTTTGGTATTGAACAAATTTTAAAACTAATAAAACATGTGTCAGAAATGAGCACGTTTAAAGAAGTGGAGTCCATTTTAATTAAATTCCAACAACAGACACGTTGAACAAAGTTCAAAACACAGCAGTGTTCTCGTTGTGTTTCGATACGAACGAGGCCCCCTTCCCAAGTTCCCCAACCTCGTCTTCTCAGAACCGCCAAACTTAGCGGCGATTTTTCCAACTTTCACTTCCCACTCACCTTCTTCTTATACGCCTCACACGCCCTCCTCTCTCTTCCACCCCCCCATTTCCCTCTCTTTCAAACAATGGCTCAGTTCGCGGCCTCACGATCCATTCAAAGCACCCCTCTGTGCCCCACTTCCGGATCTGCACGCGACAGGGCCCAGAGCCTGTTAAAGCCTCCATCTTTTGCATCCAGAGTGTTCCCTTCCGAAGGGAACAAACACAAGCGCTCCCAACTTTTCCTCGGAAGCTTCCAGATCAGTGCAAGGAAGTCTGCCCCTTCTGAAGTCATCCCGGTGTCACCCGAAGATGATCCAAAGGTTCGTGCCTTTTGCGTTGGATGAGTCTTTTGGGGGATAATTGTTGTGACCCTTTTTGTGTTGTGGTTGTTAGATTGAGGAGCATTTGCAGCACTTGCGTGGGGTGCAGCCGTTTGGGGAGAACTCGGTTGGGATGTGGTCGAAGCCCACTTTTAGGCGCAAGACGAAGATAGTGTGTACCGTTGGACCTTCTACCAATACGAGGGAAATGATTTGGAAGCTGGCTGAGGCCGGCATGAACGTTGCTCGGTTGAATATGTCTCATGGGGACCATGCTTCTCATCAGAAGGTTATTGACTTGGTTAAGGAATATAATGCTCAGTCCAAGGACAATGTGATTGCAATCATGCTTGACACAAAGGTTAGTTAGTTAGTTAGTTCTTCCCTCAGACATTCTTTTTTCCTTTTGGTTTTTTGGACATGGCCATGTTGTTCGTGTATATTTGCTTTGTCACAATTTTGTGTTGGACATAGGCAGATAGTTTTCTCAATAATAATTTAATGGAATGGTGATATTGATGATGTTTGTCAAATTACTGTTATTGTATTAATAGTGTGTGAATTTTTCTTATTGTGAACCGGGGGGGTGGGGGTGGGGGTGGTACCGGCTAAATTGAAATTTTAACTTATATCTACTTTGGTTGGTACTTCCAACAACAACAAAAGCCATATCCCACTAGGTGAGGTAGGCTATTTGAGTCACACAGCGCCATTTGACTTGGTTAAAGACCAAATCTTCAGAGATATTACTCACGAAATCTATCATTGGTACTTCCCTACACATAAAAAGTCTGATCAATAATTTTGGGTGTAGTATAGTACATTCAGATGAGACAACTGGTGCCATGATCATCTTGGAGGGTGCTGCAATGGAAGTGGACTGTTTTCTTAGTACTTTTAGCATTTCGATGTTGTACCCTACATGATGATTGTGACTTCTGATGTATAGTGTTCCTCTTCATGGGGTTGACTAAGTTTTCTAGTGAAAAGCTGTTTGATTTATTGGTGATTATATTATTTAATGTGGCAGGTATGAATGGTTCATTTTTTAAGTCTCTCTTGTAACTACAATTCTAGATGAAAATATGAATTTCCTACATAGCATCATGACTGATTGATATTTGATACAATGTTCCCTTGTAAGTGATTTCAATTAGATCTTTGTCTTATAAGTTTAATGTGATGTTGAGGTTGAAGTTTGGATTATTATTATAGGAGAGGGCATGCAAGGCAAGTGTGAGGGTCTACTTCGTATAATAATGGTTCCTCTCTGATGTTTCCCAAGGGACCAGGTGGCAGTGAATTTGGTGGGCATAATATTTTCTTTGTCTATATATAGGTTACATTTTATCCACTCATGCCACAAATTAGTGTTGCTCTTTTCTGTTATAAAATGTTATGACGTCAAATGTCAGTGTTTTTATTCAGTGGTTCAATAGCTGACAAATTTGGTAGCAGTAGGCAGTTGTTGTCATTTATTTTACTTTTGTTTCTGTTCCTGGCATCATAATTATTTGGCCTAAAGGTAATGGTTTGACTTATTATGCTACATATTGCCATAATTTAATTTGGAAATTTGTGCAATTACTTTCTGTTGTCTAAATCCTATTTAATGGTGTTATAGAGCCTGGTATTCCTATTTTGAAGGGTTACAATTTCAATTTATCCTCTTTCTTTAACCACTGATAAATTGAGAATGTGATGTATTTGTATGGATAGCGGAGCATAGCGGCTGACCCCGAAAATGCTAAGCAGGATGGCCACTATAGCAAAATTAAAATTATTGTTAGAAATCTCACATTGACTAGTGATATGGCCAAATAAGTGTATATAAGTGGGGGCAACCTTCACCTTACAAGCCGGTTTTGTAAGGTTGAGTTAGGCCCAAACCAACATTCTAAGATGGTATTAGAGCCTATCCTAGCGATTATTATTGGACCTATCGGGCCACCTGCTATCAGGTTGTTATCGGACCACCCGTAGATGTCTAGTCCTGCAAACTTTACGCTCGAGATGTCCAGCCCTCGGCATGAGGGGGTGTGTTGGAGATCCTACATTGACTAGTGATATGGCCAAATAAGTGTATATAAGTGGGGGCAACCCTCACCTTATAAGCTGATTTTATAAGGTTGAGTTAGACCCAAACCCACATTCTAAGAAGTATAAAATTAAGAAATTATATTCTTGATATACAAACAATCAAAAGTTTAAAAATGACCAAGTTAGAAATTTAAAAACAAAAAAAAAAAAAGATAGTAGAAGAGAACTTGCAGCAGAGTAAGATGAAACTTGAAAGACCTGTTTTACAATATGGAATCTGATGCCACAAAGGACCTAGCGAAACAGAAAGAACAGAGGGATGCAACAGTAACTGAGATCTAAGAGAACTGGCAACAGAACATAATAGAGGGCCGCAGAGATCACAAGCTGGCCAGGAGTCATGGGCTGGCCAGAGAACAAACTGCTATATAATTGATCACAAGATGGCCACTACATTATAATTGATCACAAGCCATATGCTCGAAATACGGCTGGAGAAGGATGGTTGGGTGTGGTTCATCCAGACATAGGAAAGAGTGATGAAAGAGTGTTGCATGGTGGGAAAACTAGGGAAAGATAGGTTTTTCCTTAAGTTCCAAAATTGGGGGGAGAAATCACAACTTTGCCCCTCAAGAACCTCTAAATGATGCTGTTACAAGGGTAAAAGTGGGTTTCTGAATCCCCTCCCAGTAATGCTGCTATAATGTGCGAAATGCCGGTATTTTGGCTGCAATTATGGCTGCAATGGCTGCTCCAGAAGTCCCTCCACTATTTGAATCCTTTTGCTGCCATGGCTGCTGTGCTTTTTGATGCCATTATAGCATATTGTTGACTACTATGCTTAATAACGTACTATAGTGATATCATGGAGTGGCCTTGTGGCCACTACAAGATTCAAATAGCAGAGCGGAGAGCAGTTTTTGGATGCGGCCGTCACAGCCGCAATCTCAGCATTTTGTGTGCCATAATAGCACAATTGTGATGGGTTACAAAAACCTTGTTTGAAGCTTTATGCATGCAACATTACTGGTCTCTCTCCTGTATTGACACTAACCACCAACACCCAATGCTTGTCACTGTTGTTTCCGGCTAAGCCTGACTTTTTCCTCCCATAGCTTGGGGGTACCCACTTCACCATTTTGCATGTTCTCCACTTCTCTGTTGTCGATTGTTTGCACATTCTCTATTCCTTTTAGTTCTCACAAAATTGTTATGAAAAGTCCGTGCTCTTCCTCTGCCTCTGTTCTGTCATGCACCTTTTTGTTTCTCTTAATTTTGTGTCCTAACTCCTAAGTCCTCTTTCTGTACCCCCCGTTATATCTTTGTGTTCTGGTTGTATTTTTTTTTTTTTAAGAAAAACCTTCATTGATCACCCTTGAAGCAATCATAGCATCATTCACTTGGATGGTTACACTTATTTATTTCTGGATATTTGTTGTTACTGACTTATGTGTTTAACTTATGAATGTGACTTTGGATTATGAATTGTAAATATATCTTTCACTTTATGTGACTTTTTTTAGCATTTATATATGTTTAATATAAATTATTTAGCTTGTATCTGTGGTCTTTGAAATAGCAGCCAACCTGCTATCTACTATCCCACTATAGTGATTTGGGGATCAGCCGCAACACGTCAATAACGTCAATATCTGGGATGGATAACTGTGTTATTTAAGGTGTAAATAATAAAAATACAAGCAATTCATTGAAGCATAAGGGATCCTCCGTCACAAAAATGGAAAATACTGCTGAGAAAGGGGAAACATCAATAGAGCAAAGCTGTCCAGTCCTCTGAATATCTGTAAGGGAACCCCCTAACCTAATCCTAAACAAGGTTTGTCAATGCAAGCATAATAGCTGCCATAGCAGCATAGGCCATAGAGCCTTTCCTGAATGCATGTTGCAGAGCACTTTACTGTTGTGGTATAGAGTGCCACAGTGGTGTGATGCAATAGTGGCCGCCATTCCACATTTGAGCTTTGTTTCAACCTCACTGAAACCCACCTACATCCATTGGGTTTCTCCATTAACTACTTTGATCTGGAATTAACTTCTGATAAATTAAAATGTAGATAAAAATGAGGGTTATGCTTTGACCAATTGCTCCAAATAATAGCATAGATTGCACATGGCCATTGAAAGTTAACCTCTTTACTTATACCAGAACCCCTAAAGCTAATCAGCAGAAATTATTCTACTGTTGAAGGATCAAGGGCAGTCCTTAGCTCTTATGTTTAGAATATTAGCACTTGGTCAACTGCAATTAAATTGACTAGCTAGATAGGCTATATGTTTTAACTACTGATTATTAGGCAGTCACCTGTCAGTTCGCTTCTAACTACCCCTTTTTCACTCCATTGATTGTTTGATTGTATGATTGTAATCAAGCTATAAATAAGAGTGCATCTCTGGTTTTATTAAATTTGAGGATAATTGATTTTTTTATTTTATTTTTTCAAAAATTCTCTCAGTAAGCTTTTGGGGTTATAAGCTGTTTTGAACAGATAATAAGCTAATAATAACATACACAAGATCAAATATGCAGCATATGTACGGAATTCCTCTCAAACATTCTTTTCAAATCAAGAGTATTTGTTTGTCTTATCTAATATTTCTTTTTCTTTGTTCTCAGGGTCCTGAGGTTAGAAGTGGGGATTTGCCACAACCAATCACATTAATGCCTGGGCAGGAATTCACTTTTACTATTCAGAGAGGTGTTGGAACTGCAGATTGTGTTAGTGTGAACTACGATGATTTTGTCAATGATGTAGAAGTGGGGGACATGCTTCTTGTTGATGGTATGGTTATCAACTGATCAATTAAAATCTTCAAATAAAATGTTCAAATTGTATAAACTTCTTGTTATGCTCATGGATTAATAAATCAGCACTCAAACATTGGTATAATTTAGTTTTATGTCTATTTATTTAAATTTTATTGAGGAGTTTGCCATGCAATGTGGGCAAATCTCATATCTGTTACAAAAGTATGCATTCTTTTAGATAGGTCTCTGAAGGCCACCTTCTGGTGAAAATTTGTTATCACTTGGCATTTTGATATATTTTTGAAATACATTGGTAGCTTTTTGATCTAATAAACATGTTTAGGGTTAATGGTGAAAGCATTTGCTTATACACAAGTATTGTAATCTATTATATACTATCTTTAAGTTTGCAAACAAACATGTTAGAACACTGTTATGAGGCTAGATAGGAATCATAGGATATACAACATATCAACAACTTATTTAACACTCTTATAAAAGGGCAACCTGGTGCTATAAAGTTCCTGCGATGCTGGGTCCAAAAAAGGGTCAGACCCATTATTTAAGACTCTTATAGTTGTATGATATCTTCACTTGTCTTCTTATTTTTAAAAGGATGGAACTTTTGGGTGAAAAGGTATTGTTGCTTACTTTTTGATGTGTGATGTAGGCGGTATGATGTCTATGGTTGTTAAGTCTAAGACAGAGGATTCTGTGAAATGCGAAGTTGTTGATGGAGGAGAGCTCAAGTCAAGGCGACATTTGAATGTTAGAGGAAAAAGTGCAACACTGCCCTCAATCACTGGTCAGAATTCAGATTATGAATCCCAATCTTGACAATTTGCTAGTGTCTATCTCTTTTTGTGCCTCTAGTTGTGTGGGAGGGTAGTTGGTGGGGATTAATATTATGGTTGTTTCCTATGGACATAATATTCACATTGATCTGTTGCAGAGAAGGATTGGGATGATATCAAGTTTGGAGTGGATAACAAAGTTGACTTCTATGCTGTTTCCTTTGTTAAGGATGCTGAAGTTGTCCATGAATTGAAGAATTATTTGAAGAGTAAATATCTAAACAATTTGAAAAATACGTTTTAAAATTTATCCAATTAGTTTGCTGCATATTTAAATTATAAATATGATAAATTTCCCATTCAATACTGCAGGCTGTGGTGCTGATATACATGTCATCGTAAAAATTGAAAGTGCAGATTCTATACCAAACTTGCATTCAATTATCACTGCATCTGATGGGGTGCTAATTTAATCCTTGCACTAACTTCTTTATGCTTGCTGCTTTACTGCTGCATGTATTTTGCTTATTGGTTATGACATATAGAGTTTGTGGAGTATTTCTATACACTACTGATTGCTGATGTTAAACCTGTCTATTTTTATATTTCTGTTTAGGCTATGGTTGCCAGAGGAGATCTTGGTGCTGAGCTCCCTATTGAAGAGGTTCCACTTTTACAGGTAAGCTCCGTTACTAAAGATCTAAGGATCAATAGTGGAGATAATTATCAATTGGAATCATTTATGCCCTGGACAGATGTCAAGTTGAGCTCATCTTTACATTCATAATACCTGTTAATGTAGGAAGAGATAATCAACTTGTGTCGTAGCATGGGAAAAGCTGTTATTGTGGCAACAAATATGCTAGAAAGCATGATTGTTCACCCAACTCCAACCAGAGCAGAGGTATCAGATATAGCAATTGCTGTTCGAGAAGGTTCTGATGCAATAATGTTGTCTGGAGAAACAGCTCATGGAAAGTAAGTAAATAGTTTTCCTGCCCCCAAGTATCCAATTACTTTGACAGGCTGGTCTAGGAAGTTACTGACTGGCAATGTGTGGGGATCATTTTTCCTCAGTTCAAACTCTTTTTTTTTTTCTTTCTTATATCGCCTCTCCCAGCTCCCAAAAGGTAAAATAACAGAAGTGTAATAAACACACATACGAAGCGTATCAGGTAAGAGATGAAAGCACGAGAGGAGTGAATTTTGTCCATATAATTCAAATGGATGGTTAAAATTAAAACTAATTAAAACAATTTTTGACCATTCATGTATGGTTGTATGGTTAAGATTAACTCCTGTTACTTCTCACGCTCTAACTAGATACTAGAAGTATGAAAAGAAAGCATAGTCAATCATAAATGAATAAAATGTTATGTTTGGGTTACTGAGAGTAGGTGAATGATTTTGCATACTCATATTAATATTGAGTCACTTTATTTTAGTAGTAGCATCTATATGACTTTGATGCAAATATGGGCTTTGAATGGTAAAGGTTCTAAGGTTTATACAAAAGCAGGGGCATGGGTTGATACTATGAAAGTAATGCAATTGATTGTTTTTATTATCAAGCCAAAATGAATTATTCAATTTATTATACTGCAGGTTCCCACTAAAAGCTGTGAAAGTAATGCACACAGTAGCATTGCGGACAGAAGCCACTATACCAGGTGGTCAAATGCCACCTAATATTGGTCAAGTGTTCAAGGTTTAAGTCAACCTATTTGTTGCCATGTTGACTTTTTTGTCTAATCCATTGCACTTCCTCATTTGTTTGTCAAATCTAAATTTTGTATCTTTTGTTTGTTTGTTTTTTTTTTTTTTAATTTTGTTCAATGTAGAACCACATGAGTGAGATGTTTGCATACCACGCAACCATGATGTCTAACACCCTTGGAACTTCAACTGTTGTCTTCACTAGGACCGGTTTCATGGCTATCCTATTGAGCCACTATCGTCCTTCTGGCACCATATTTGCTTTTACAGATGAGTGAGTTCCTTTTGTCCCCGTTGTCTTATTGATAAAAAACACTTTTTTTTTTTTAAAAAAAAGAAACTTAAATGGATATTTCCCTTATTTGACATTTGTTCAAAAATTAACTTGAAGATTTTCCAATTTCTTGGGTGAATGTCTGCACATGGTAACATACAAAATTGCTTGATTGGTCACCTTGTGAAATTTCCTGACTTCCAGAGTCCTCTAGGATTTGCAGAAAATAAATTTGATGAATCAGCTTCTTTAAATGAATCACGACTGTTCTGCTTTTTGAGAAGCTGTTAAAAGTAACAGTTACCTTGGAGCTGATTTCTTTTGTTTCATTGGCGTATGTATCCGAAAAAAATACGAATCACTTTGCATGTATCTGCTTGTATGCAATGACAGATTTATTATCTACCTAATTTTGCTGGTTATGCAGGAAGAGGGTACAGCAGAGGCTGGCTTTGTATCAAGGAGTCTGTCCCATATACATGGAATTCTGTGACGATGCTGAAGCAACTTTCAGAAGAGCCTTGGATTTACTGCAGGTAATGTTTGGAGGATGCATACCACGATTTACAGCGTGTTTGTTTTATGTGGTTCTCGCTTTGCAATGCACGTTCAACACCAATCCTTTTCTCATAGTGGATTGGCCATTGAATGTGACTCAATGACGTTCCTAACACATGCGTAGTTGTTTTGGATTCAAATTACTTTTACCAAGTAACATGATAAACGGTAGGATTTTAAAATCCCCATATGGTTGCCCACTCCCCTTACTGTCAAGGCAGCTTTCACGTTCAAGATTTATGTGTTTGGGTCTATTCATGCATGCAGTGCTTTATCATTGTGTACCTCTGTGTGAACTTCTTGCCACTGGTGTATGCCAATGCTTCGTGTTGTACTTTCCTATGAAATTGTTAACCTTCATTAAGACAAGCATGTTTTTGTGCTATGCCAATAATGAGTAGGGACAATTGGCTCTCCAATTCCTAGATATTTTCCTATCAAAGTTAAAAAAATAAAAAAATAAAAAAATCCTTCTAAATGGTTTGTCAAACTTCTATTGAATTTAACTTTGATCTATGATTCGATTGTTTACACATGGCTATAAAATGAAATTCATTAACTTGTGGAACATTCTTCGGAGGTGTTTGCTTAATCTTTTTTAGGAGATGCATCTTACTGAATAGATTCTTCTGCCTCCAAAATAGTACTCTCACATGACGGCTTAAACCGGGGCTTGTCGTGTCATTTCTCTATTTCTTTTTGTTTTTTTATAAAGATGGGTCCGTGCGAATTTTTTTTTTTGTTTCTTTATGATCATGTTTTCATGGTTTCCGTGCGCAGAAGCAAGGAATGGTGAAGGAAGGAGAAGAAGTAGCACTTGTACAAAGTGGTAGGCAACCCATATGGAGGTTCCAATCCACTCACAATATCCAGGTTAGGAAAGTGTAAACCAAAAGAATGGATAGTGGCCACAAATCATGTTCCAAGACACAGTAGTACGTTTAGATTCACGAGACCATCATCTTGCTATTGCCTGTAAGTGGGTTGATGACAGTATTTGTTTTTTTGTTGGCTTGTTTCCTTCCTAGGTTTCATATTCTCGTCTAACTCTTATTGCTATTTATTTTTTTTCCTCTGTAATTTTGTTATGTTTCTAAATGTTATTGAAATTTTGGTTGAGAAATTTAAATCAGAAATGCTTTCAGCATCAAGGACAGGTCCGTTGAGCTTTTTCTTACCAACGTCTAGCATTTGGTGTTTTCTTTTTCTAATTTAAAACCCTGACAAAAGTCAAAGAATTCCGTGTCAAGGAGTGCCTGTAAAATCTATTAGGATATTCGCATTGAGGAGCACCATTCAAATACACTGTTCTTTCATACCGGATGCCTTGTGCTATGTTTGGTATGATAGTAAGGAAATGCAGACGGCGGAATTTGAATTGAAGAAAAAGTGGATAGAAAGTAAAATTTGAATTTTTATTTTTGTAACTAAACTTTTTTTTTTACATTTTACACAATTAAATAAAAAATACATTGTTATTCTTGTTTTTCTTTCTATCTTTTTTTTCTCTCTGACCAATCATATCATTAAAGAAATGCAATAGATTCTCTGTTGTGGAGTCACACTAAGGTTATTTTTTTTTAGCTCCACACTGAAGGTTGGATAAACGATTTAATAATTTATTTAATAAGTGCTTACGTAAATGCAAATAAGGCCTTGTTGAAGTAATTTTATTTTCACAAGTTTGTGTGGTTAGACACTGAATTAAGCTATATGATAAGTCTAAATAAATTCTGTGGAAACTTTTCTAAATATTATGTCAAAATTTGCGTTATACAGCGTAGCGTCCACTTGAGAAGGCCTTGTTTTTTTTTTTTTTTTCTTTTTTTGGGTCATCTTGAGAAGGCCTTATCTTTTGTTTGGTCATCTTGAGAAGGCCTTCTAACTTTGTGCTGTTAAACCTTTTTTATGGTACTAAAAGGGGCCTGAGCCCAAAGTGACAAATTACAACTCCCAAAACATCAGACACTAACAGTTGACTAACCTGAGGAGCTGGTCTCTTGAGAGCAAGCTAAATTTGCCAATGCATTAGCACAAGTATTGGTTTCTCTATAAATGCGTACTACTAACATTCCAATCTAAGGACCGCAAATGTCTAATAGCCTTGAGTAAACTCCAACCTCGAATGCTACCCACAGATTCTCCCTTCATACCTTTAACTACCACTGTAGAGTCCTATTGTAATTATGTTCCTTTCCTTTCCTTCTTGCTAACTGTGCTGTTATACCCTTTGTTAAATTAATTATATTTAATATAATTTCATAACTTCTAACATTTTATTTCCAAAGCGTTATAAATCTTTTTAAATTAGTTTTTTTTTGTCACTAAAATTCTTAATTGAATCGATATTATAAAATATATAATTTTTGGAATTATAAATATTTGGTGGTGAAATTACTATTTTGTCCTTAGGTTAATATGTTACTAGCTTTCTAGTATTTCCATTATTTTATGCTCCAGAATTAATTCTCTTTAACTTAGCATTTACTTACAGTATATTAATTAAATTTTACTATTTTATATCATATTTTAAATTATAAATTTTGAAATTACAATTTTTACTTTTGCTTTTAAATTTTCATTTTAACCATCAAAACTAGTCCAAATTTAATCCTTGTTTCAAAATTTTCTCAAAGCTTAATACTTTATTAAAAAGAATTTTAATCACTTTTAAACATTTAATCCCACTGTAATTAGAGTTTTAAAAACTAAAATGCCTTTGTTTTACATTAAACCTAAGTTTTATGAAGTCATTTGGGCTTAATCTTTCTCTAGTTGCCATTCATCTCTTATATTAATGAATTTAATCACTTTTAATCACTTAATTAAATTTTTTATGGACTTAGTCCCCTCTGTACAATGGTGTGAAATCTCCATCAAAAGTCTAAGGTGTCATATTTTGTCTTAAATCTTTATCCAAATGTTCAAGTCATAAGCTTTTGGCATCAACAACAAATTATACCACCAATCACAACATATAGAATCAATATATCAAACAAAACATAAATCACATATATAATCAAGAACACTTCAAAACAATGGCAGATGCATATATTTTGAGGATAAAAAATTACCAAGAAACAAACTTTTTACGCAAAGATCAACACTTTTCACTTTTCACAAAGAATAACACATCAATGGCATAACTCTTCATAAAAGGGTTCACCCAAAAACCAACTCAACACACACAAGTCCACAAAGCCTCCATGGAATTATTCCTTCAACTCCCCTTACCTCAAAATCCAAAGAAAATGCTAACTTGCTCCACAAAACCTCAAGATCTTCAAACAATCTCCAAACAACTCAAAGATCTTACCATTAGGAGCCAAAAATCAAACTTTTTGAATCAACATGGAGAGGAGAACAGGAGTAGGAATTTCAAACCAAGGAGAGGAAGAAAAAGAGAAAAAATGAAGCTTATTTTGTGTTGGAATAATTTAAGAATGATGTTTGTAGCCAAGCAAGAGATTAGTGGGTAAGGAAGCTTTAGGACCTAAGCTTCTACGAAAGCAAAATGAAAAAAAAAAATGGAGGCTTGTGGGCAAGGTTAGAATGGCTTAGGGTTTACAAGACAAGCCTTTAGTATATGATTTTTGTAAAATAATTAAAAGGAGTTTAAGCATTAAATTAATGAACAAACATGATTTTTCTCTGCTAATTGGAGCCAAAATGGGACAGGCAAGGCATGGGGAAGGACTCCCATGTGCATTTGAATTTTTTTGACCAAGGTGTAAGAAAACGATTCATGCCATTTTGTTATAAGTTCTCATTCCAACAAAGGTTAATGTGCTTAATTGTCTTATTACCCTACATAAGATAAATCAAGGATAAAATGATAATTTCCTAAGTGTTTGGAATTGTATTGAGTACACCTTTGCTCCATAGTTGTTCCTCATAAACGTGCATTCAACATAAAATAAAATAATATTTTTTTTTCTAGGGTGTCAGAATCACTTCAAAATCTTCCAATGGATTAACCATGATTAACTATCATTAATCACATTAATTACCACAAGAAAATTGACTATTTGCTTGCAAAAATCAGTATAATTTCACATTGTCTATTTTGTAATACAATCTAAGTTTTATAAGTGTTAGTTGAATCAACAACTAAAACTCAACAAAAAATTTATAGAAATTCTAATTAATTAAGTTTTATAATTTTCTTATCATTTCCATTTATTAATGATGTAGTTAGGTTATTTAATAAAAGTAGTAAAAACCTAGGTGTTACAAAGAGCATATCCCTTCCTAGTCACTTCATTACTATAATAACAACTCCATATAGTGGTCTGGAGACATTAGGCTAAGGGGTTGGGGACTTAGGCTCGATAGATTGTTTCTTAGAATCCTTGTTTATCTTGAAAATAGAAAGTCAAGCCTCGCAATTCACCATTTCACCAAAAACAAGTAACAAAATATTAGACAAAATTGATGTCAGTTAGAAAGGAGGAAGAAAGTAAAAACCAAAATAACCTCCGTAAGAGCAAAGCTATACCTATCTCATGACATCTACAATGTTCATGCACCTAACTAGCCTATTCTCCTTCACTCACTTGGTAACATAGTTAATAATTGCCTTCTGTTTAGTTGACTAGACATAAAAAAATAACAAAAGGACTTAATATCATACATAAAGTGTTGATTATTCTAGTGCAAGATGAGTTGGGCCCAACACTTTAGAATAAACAAAACCTTCTTTCCTTCATCAATCAACTTAAGAAAAAAAAAACGATTCTTTAATTTCTTCAGTGAGTCAAAATACGCAACAAATATTTTTTGCTAGTGTTCCTAAGCGCTAGGTGAGATTTCCACCTATATCTTTATCTTTTGTAGGGATATGTCGAAAAAGGTTAAAAAAAAGGCACAGGTAGGACAGGCTAACCCATGGTCGACATTAAAAATCTCAAAGGCTCTGGTAAAGCCCTACCTATTAGGGTGAAGTTGAAAAGGAGCTACATACAAATGGTTTAAATAATCCTCCTCAAACTTTGAAAGGGGAAGTTGAAGCCTGAATTCGTTAAAGAAATGTTTCATACATTGGTAAGAAATGACCATCCGTATCATTTCCCTCTGAATAAACCCCTCATTTCTCTAGGTAAGACAAAGGTCCACTAAGTGCATTCTTCAAGAGCTTGACCCAATTCAACTAGCATTGCATGGGCATCTAAGTCAATTCTTGAAGTCCACTCACATCTTGCTCCTACCGCCTTGAGGTCAACCCAGCTACATCTGGAGGAGGGGGAGGGTCCTTCCTAGCCTTATTGCCCTCCCTTTAGCTCATTGATGACCTGCCTAAGACACCCATTAGTATATCAGAACTAGGACTCACTAGAGTTCCCTCAACCTTTAAACATAAAGATCCCCTTAAGGATACACTCCTTAAAAGGAACACTGTCAAACCAGCTTACGATCCCCTTTTTCTAGTTGAAGTAATATGAGTCCTTTGTTTAAACACAAATCCCTCACCTTCATAAGGTGAGGATGAATCATTCACCTTACTCCCTCTAACCAACCTTTTGAAATCCTGGCCCTAACTATTATAAATTATAAAGAAAAAACTGAAAGTGAGTGTTACTTGACAAATGGATTGAGGAATAGAATGAAAAGCAATGATAATGACCAAAATCATAGCAAAGTGAAGAATGAAATGGCATGCAAAAGAGGGAAGCAGAAAGGAATGTGTGCTCACACAATTTGCCTTTTTATAAAAAAATGAAGAAGATGGAGAGAAAGGAGGAGGAGAAATGACATAAGTTAATGAGTAATGATTTGCCAAGCTGTCATGCCACCTCATGCATCAAAAGTTGTCATGCCACCTCGAGAAGTAAAAAGGTAGGGGTGTGAAGGCTTGTTTGGATTAACTTCTCTATAAGCACTTATAGAATAAAAAAATAAAAAGAAAAAATGAAATAAGTTTCTCCATAAGCTCGAATTAGCTTATTCATAAGTTAAAAATTAGATTTTGAAGAAGTTAATATGATAAAGCTTCTACAAATTAGCTTATGTATAAGCAAATTTTAGCTTATGGAAAAGCTACTTTCACTTTTTTTCTTATTTTTTTCTCCTATAAGTACTTATAGAAAAGTTTTATCCAAACAGGCCCTGAGCCGTGTTGAATAAAACCTCTACAATTCTAATTAACAGTATCATAAAGGAACATTCAAAATGCATAAGAAATTGATGTGAATTGACCCACACATAAAGGTAACATCAAATGGGCACAAGAAATTGATGGGCAGCAAGCCCAACCCAAATTCAGAAATTCGCTATAAGACATACCAAAAGGCAACCTAGAAGGAAATCGTGTGGCATAAGTAATATCGGTCTACGTGACATAACACAACCAACCAAATCAGATCTTAAAATAGAACAACATCAGTATGGCCTAGGAACATTAGGACATAACAAGCATGTTTAAGGGAATCTATGCCAACATTGCAACACCATAATGAATACAACCTTAGGGGTAAAGGAACATTAGTAGGCAAGCCATGAAAACTACCCAAAGATTTACACAACATTACGCCCGCACAAGCTACTAATTTAGGGGGTAACTATTTTGAACCTTTCCTAGCCTAAGCCATCATGACCCAATAGGCTAGGCCGGAGGAAATATGCCTCAACCCAGCTTGATTGACCCAAGTTTACAAGAAGCTAGATAATGCAAGTAACGAGATCCCTTACAACTTGGGGACAATTCAAAACTCGGATCATCTCCCCTAAGATAACTACTTTAGCAGATCAAGGATCCTGATACTACCTTATCTTATCATACCAACACCAAGTAAATGCTTATAAAGGAATTTAACATCACATATCAGGTACAACTCTAACCTTAATTATCTTATAGTTCTAACTCTTAAAAGATTTAAGCATTGGAGTCTTTGTAGGTGGCCTCCCTTATTCCCTAGTTAAGAGATCACTCTAAGAATATCAATTTTGTAGTGACCAACTAAAAGACTTGTGAAAGGCATGTACTCCATAGCTCTAAGTTGGCAAGGAGCAAATTTAATGAAAAAATATATCATTAACTTACTAAGCATGTTTTTAGGGGTATAGTCATGATTATAAAGATAGAATTATCTTCATGATGGAAGGTTCATGAAGTATATTAGTTAGTAAAGTATAGATCTATCCTTTCAATTCCAAAAAGTAAAAAATGACAGCAATTTTAGTTAATATATTGGATTAGATAAATTGACCAAAATTACCTACTCCACCCATTAACTCTTGATATATATTATATTTTAACAATCCAATAGTTGAATATTTTGATATTATGTTAATGATCATGTACACCAAATTTTAGGTAAATCGGACATTTGTAGTTAGTTAATCGTATAGTCGACATTTACTTATAATTTAGAAAAGTATATTATACGTTAATTTGAATTTATCTACTGAAGTATCAAATAGTTTTCAAACTCTATAAAAATTTGTAGACTTGATCTTGTCAATAAAATCTTTTAATTTAACGATTGGGTCACTGAAATTGAATATATACAAAGAATTATTAAGTAAAGTAATATTAACAAGAGTTACTCTTGAAGTAACTTGATCCTTACCTATTAAAATGTTTATATTATACAATATATAATTGCAATATTATATTATATTATTATACTAAATTGTAAATATATTTATTATTTATTAGTGAAAAGATTTGTAAAAACAAATTAATTTGTTGATAATTTATGTAAATAATTGTTACAAAAATTTTAATCAATCAAATAACTTAGATAATTTAATTAATTATTTTAAGTTAAAAAAATTAATTAATTGATTAGAATAAAAAATTTCAAAATTGAAGGAAAAATTATATAAAAATAATTAGTTAACAATTTCCATAAATAATAAAAGTAGAAAGTTAAATCAATTAAATCAAATGATTTAATTAATTCATTAAATTTAATTATTAATAGTCACGGGTTAATCTATATTAAAATTTAGATTTAGTGTCATTCATAAATCAACATGCATAATCTGATTAATTTAATTATATATATAATGATGGTGATATTTTAGGATGATTCTCAAGTTAATTTAAATTAAACATGATTTATAGTATTATCATAATGTAACTTGATAAAAGTCAAACTTGATGCAATAATTATAGAATATTGAAATTTAAATTATTGAGAAAAAATAATAAATAAAATTATTTTATTTAAAAAAATTCCTAATTTCATGTTACAATGTGACATTATTCACCACAATAGATTTATGTTTGGTGAAAGTACTAAATATTTCTTATAAAAATTTAGATAATTTACTTATGGTTTATTAATTATTTTTAGATTTATTAATTTATTACTTTATTTGTATAACTTTTATATTTTAAGTGTGTTCTAAGAAAAAATTAATTTAATTTTAAGTGTCAATTAAAATGCATGAACTACAGAATTATATGATTATATCTCATTTTTCTTTTAATTAATAGGTAGAGAGGTTATATATATATATATATATATAATTTAGTCATAATTTAATTTACTATTAATATTTTAAAATTTTTGTATTATTGAAGGTAATTTAGATTTAGATTTGAATTTAAATTATATTAAAATTGATAAAATGTTAATTTAAAATTTGGATGATTTGCTTATGAATTATTTATTATTTTTAATATATTATTTTGTTTCTATGGTCATTATAATTGATTGTGAAGTTTTGAGTATAAACTATTTTAATTAGACTTGATTTGATTGAAGTCCAAATATTGTTAGATTTTATACTTATAAATTTATATATTTAATACATTCAAATGATTTAGTCATAATTTATTATAATATTAATTTTATTTTAATATTTAATTTTTGGCATACTGAAGGTGCTTTTGATTTAAATTTGAATTCGAATTAGATTAAAATTGATAAAATTTTAAGTTAAAAATTTTAATGATTTGCTTACGAATTATTTGTCAGTATTAATTTATTATTTAGTTTATATAATTTTTGTAATTTAATTTTGATATTTTGGGTATAAATTATTTTAAGTAGAATTTGGTTTGATTTAAATCAAAATATTATTATATTTACGTCAAATATTATTATATTTATGTTTATAAATTTCATTCATTTGAATGATTTGTCATAATTTAATTTACTATTAATGTTATTTTAAAAATTTGGTATTATTCAAGGTAATTTAGATTTAAATTGAAATTTTAATTAGATTGAAATTGATAAAATGTTAATTTAAAAATTTGGATTATTTTCTTACGAATTATTTGTTAGTTTTAATTTATTATTTTTTTATATTCTTTATAATTTAATTGTCATATTTTGGATATACACTATTTTAATTACAATTCAATTTGATTTAAGATAAAATGATGCTAGATCTTATATTTATAAAATGTTAAAATTTAAATTAATATAAATAATAATAATAATTATTGTTATAATATAAGCTTTTCTCAAAAGAAAAAGACAAATAAATAAAATAAAAGTAAAAAGATCAAAGATAAAATATGTTAAAAAAAATATTTTTGGTAAAGGAAAAAAAAGTATGTTTTTATTTTTTCAAATTGTACTGTTAAGGGCCCAGTCTTATTACCCATTACACTGTCTTCCTAAACACAGATATCAATAGAATCACCTTTATCCTGCGCAATATAGTTATTAATGTTATAGAATATTTAACAATTGATAAACAATATTTTTAATTATATAATTGAACTCATAATTCAAAAACTGAATAAAAAATCATATAAAGTAAATTAAAATAATCAAAATGTCTAAATATGGTAATACATATTAAATAAAAAATCAAATGCATAGTAAATCAACCAAAAATATAAATAAAAAGTAAAAATTAAAACTCTCCACAAAGAAAAAGACATTAAAAAAAGACACTATGTTACATATGAAAGAATAAATTGGTACAACACTATTTTTGAAAAAAAAAAATTTTAAAAATTAGAAAATGATATGAATTTACCGAAAAATTCTCCTCATATTTGTCTTTAACGTTTCACCTTTACCAAAAGCTAAAAAGGTGACTAAAAAAATAAAATAATAAGACATGTAATATGTGGTCGAAAGAAGAAACAAAAAAGAGAAATATAAATACCCTATAAGAAAATGAACAATGAGATGAAAAAATAATAAAGAGAAAAAGAGAGACATGAACTTATCCTATAATTTCTTTCCTACTGTTGTCATTAATTGTAAACCTTTGCAGAAAAGTCAACCATAAAAAAATAAAGAAAAATAGTGCATGCAAATGGGTGGTCAAAGGAAAAGAAAAAAAGAAGAATAATATATAATAGTCGTAATTATCCTAATTAATATAAATAATCTAATTATTTGATTTAAAATAATCTAAATTACCCTAATTGACATATATTACTCATAATTATCTAAATTAACTTAAATCAGAATATATATTGATTGAAACTAAGTACATGACAAAATCTTATTTTATAATAATATAATTATATAATAAATTTGAACCAAAATTTATATTTGTATAATAATTATATTTGTTTTAAAAAGAAAGAATAATAAATTGAGTACATTATTATATTAAATCAAAATATGTATAAGTTTTAATGATTTAATTGATTGATTTAATCAAATACATACTCGCTACAATCACCTTAATTACTATAATTAAAAAATTAAATGTAATAATGTGCTTTTATGAATTAAAAAATTGATAAAATTTAGATGAAAAAAGAATGAATATGGTAATGCCACATCACATCTACCTACGAGGCTTAACCTTTTTTAATAATATATAATATATGTGTTTTTATGAATTAAAAAACTAAAAAATCAATAAAATTTAGACAAAAAGAATAAATATGGTAATGTCATGTGGCATCTGCCTACGTGGCATAAGCTTCTTTTATAATATATAAAGATAATAGATAATATATATAATAGATTATCATAATTACCGTGATTATAAATAACATTCAATAAATTTTGAAATTTTGATTTCTTATTATATAAAATCAAAAATAAATTTAAGATTTAATTATTTAATTGATGAATTTAAGTAGAATATATATTTTTTATGAATGTTTTAATTATAAATATCTTAATTACTATAATTAAATATAATAATATATTTATATCAATAAAACCGCAAAATTTAAGCAAAAAAACAATAAATATTTTATTACTGTGTAGTATCTTTTCATGCTATAAAACTTTTTTTTAATATATAATAGATTGTCTAATTAATTGGATTCAAAACGAGAATAGATTTTAGCAACAAAAAAAAGCAACTAAATGACGGTTTTTTTTTTTACCTAAATAATACAAAAAAAAAATTATTTCCCAATATACACTACCCTAAAAATTATTTCCCAATCTACACTAAAATGCTGTTCACCATAAAAATCCCCTCCCCCAAACCCAACTTCTATTTTTTTATGTACCTGTTGGGAATTCGGGTCCCCAGGACCCAACTTCTCAATGGGTTTTTTTTTTAGTTTTCCTATTTATATTAAATACAAATTTAATTTAATTATTATTTTAATTATGGGTTAAATAATATGGTTAAATAATACACTTAGAGGTTAATTAAATTAATTACAATTAACAAAAAATATTAAATATTAAATAATCGTAATAAATTAATTACTATGTTTATTATGTTTGTTAGTTTGGGCTAATTAAGACAAAAATTAAGATTGTCAAATGTCATTAAAATAATTACTTGGAAATAAATTAAATAAATATTACAAAAAAGGGGGAGACTTAATCTCCGTAATGGTGTCCAGTTCCACACAATGAAGGTAGCCTTTTACGTGGAGGATTTCGACGGATTTGTCTATGTTGTCGTGCTTGATTTTCCTCGTCATCAATTATTGGCTAATCTTAATGCATAGCCTCATCTAAGTTTGGATTTAAATTTGTCGGAGGCAATGACTGATAATTTGCATAATGGTCGACGTGTGGTGTTGACAAACTTCCAAGAAGCTGATGGTGAAACGATGGAATAGCTATACTCTACATATAAGCGTTAGCCGGCTCGGGAGTTCGAATGTCCGCGCCAAACAAATTGCTCATAAAGTTAGTTATACTAGATGTGAAGTTGTGATGGAGTGAATGCAAATGAATGACGAGGTGGTTCCAAGTCTTCATCCTGCATGGTCTCAACAACTAGGGGGATAGGTTGAGGAGGTGTACTCTGCCGCCATGCATGTTGTTGTGTTGGCGTTTGTTGTGTTGCATGTGTTATGTCGCCAACATCTATGTTACGTGCAACCCGTGGCTCTTGTAATTGTTGTGGCATAGATAGAAAAGGTATTGAATTTGCACGATACCATTGCATATGGTCGTGGGTTTGCAGCAAAGGTCTGTAAACAGATTGCCCTACTAAGACGTTGTTGCAACATTCCTTCCAAATTCTAAGCCAGTAGACTTGCTCTTCTACCCAATTCGTGTAATTATTTCCTTGCATGTCTATTTGGAGGAGGTGATCTAAATTATTAGGTGATTATGGCACTTCTTGCCATAGTCCAAATTGGAACTTTACCCTGTCCGTTTGTTGCCATTCTATGACAGAAAAACAAATTAAAACAGTACAGGCACTCCATATTTTGGAATCCTTGAATGTATGTGGTGGCATAAATGTCTCACATCCTCTGTATGGCATCCATAGGAATTGCAAACGTAAGCATGGTTAGTAAATTGATAAAAACATGTATGACAAATGATAATTTAGTATAATAACCTAATCAAATTGCATGTAATCGATTCTTGATCTGTATCCTGTAACATCACCATGAGGAATTCCTAAAAATTGTAGTCCCTTGCCACTCCATCTAGTAAAAGACATTTAACGTTAGTAGAATTAGTGGATAGGTAAGTACACTTTAGTTTGGACTTTTTATTTACCTGACAACTGGTGGATTTGTTGGCTGACGATTAACTTGGGGTGCAATGAATGGCATGCGACCACACCCAAGATTGCAACAATGATGCACACCCACCCATAGTTTTAGAATTCGGGTAAATAGCCCTACACATTTCTCTGTACAAAGTTGCTAAACAAGTTGAACCCCAACTATTACGCCCAGCACAGTCAAGATCTACCAATAATGGTAAATACATTAGATGAACTCTGTTGCTGGATTTGTCAGGCATTAATACCCCCTAATCAAGCCTAAAATGTAGGCTCTACAATGGGCTTGTAACTGGTCATGTGTTGGTTCTGCAGGTAGAGGCATCATATTATCTCGCAACCATTTAAGTTTGATTGTTGATCCTTTTAGTGCTACCCCTTTTGGAGGAACTACACCCAGATATGTCTTGCACATTTCTTCCCAATCGAAGTACAATGGGCCAATAACCAATTTTCCATCGACCCTTAGCCCTAGTTGGAGCACCACATCTTCCAAAGTTGTTGTGCATTCACCAACTAGAAGATGGAAGGTGTATGATTCAGGTCTCCACCTTTCTACTAGAGCAGTTATCAAAGAATGATCGACCTTGAAATGTCTCATCTTTGCGATCTGGGAAAACCTAGCTCACTCCAACAACGGTTCTATTAACAGATGTGGAAGGGCATTGAATGACAATATGATTCGATTAGATATTGTTTAGTGCCCTACACATGGGAAAAATGTATTTATTAGTACAACATGATTAAGTAAGTGTAAAGAACATTAATGTAATTAACATTGACTAGAACTTACCAGATCAAGTATGCGTGTAGATCTGTATAGGTGTTGTTTCTAAAACAAGGGTGTAGGTTCCATGGTTGAGGTTATTTGTAATTTACGAAATGAAGTTGTCTTAGAAGGATGATTGTGAACTACTTAAATTGAGTGTGTTTATCTGAGACCATCAGAGGCTTTCTATTTATAAAAGTGTATGTGTGATCTGGAGCATTGATTTCGTCGATGCGATCTCGACCGTTGCATATTTACTGATGCAAAAGACAAGGGACTGAAAGATTCCCTGACAGATGAACAGTGAACGCATTTGAATTGGGGCGATCTGGAATGTTGATTTTGTCAGTGTGATCATGACCGTTGCTTTTTCTAACGAAAGGGATAAGACCCTACAAGATTCCCTGATGGATGAACAGTGAATGCATTTGAATCGAGGCAATCTATAGCGTTGATTTTATTGGTGCGATCATGAACGTTGCTTTTTTTGACGAAAGGGACAAGACCTTGAAGGATCCCCTAACAGATGAACAATAAACTCATTTGAGTCAAGGCAATTTAGAGCATTGATTTTGTCGGTGCGATCATGGCCATTGCTTTTTCTAACGAAAGGGACAAGACCCTGAAGGATCCTCTAACGGATGAACAGTAAACTCAGTTGCGTCAAGGCAATCTAGAGCGTTGATTTTGTCGGTGCAATCATGACCATTGCTTTTTCTAACGAAAGGGACATAACACTGAGAGATTCCATGATGGATGAACATAAACGCATTTGAATTGGGGCGATCTGGAGCGTTGATTTTGTCGGTGCAATCATGACCACCTGTTGCTTTTTTCTAACGACACAAGGATAAATGTTTGGATTAGGTGAATAGTGTATAAATGTAGTGGGTGTCGGTGTTCATTTCGACAACACAAGCATTGTTTCAGCTATCACCCTAAGTCTAAACCTTGAGCCGTACTCTAGCCATGACTTCCACAACTGTTTTTGCCTTTATATATTACAAAGTGGATATGAAAGAAACTGAGCATGGGTCAACATTTGTTAGTAATGACCCAAAGATACTCTAAGTCAACACAAGCATGACACTTGATGTGTTGAAGCAAGCCATTCAAAATAAGATTAGATTGGGTGATGGCAAATTGGTAGCGCACCTCCATTTTCGTTGTCCGATATCCTTTCTTGGTGGTTTTTTCAATATAGGGCGTACAAACTTGAAAAGGATGAGGACATAAACATAATGTTTGCTATATTCACTCAAGTGCCTAACCTCACTTCCGTTATGTTATATGCGACTATCAAGGATGCTCAAACACAGGCATCTAACCAACCACAGTCCCACCCGTCAAGCTTATGGTTGTGGGACGGCTTGTCAAAATATCTTAATGAAACCATTAACATTGGATCACATTATGCAGAAGATAAGAAGTTTTGATAAGACCACTTGTAAACATGAATCGTATGTATCGAAGTGTTATAATTTAATGAAATGTTATATTTAGTTGTGTTCTTTATTAATATTGTTATTAGTATCGTTTATCAAATTTTTTTATCGCAATTTAAGACATAAACAGAAACAACAAGATAACGATAACATTGATGAACTAAATAGAACAACTTGTACATCGCTGCAGTGAATTGAAAACACTAGACATAGGACAACAATAACATTAATGAACTGAATATAACATCTTCTACTTCGATGTAGTGAATTGAAAACAGTAGACGAAGGACAACAATAACATTGATCATGGTTCAGACAAGCTGGTAGTGGCCTCCTTATGATAGTTGGTTGATGTTTATGGTTGCCTTAAGCACGCCATGATCTCATCCACAGATCTAGGTTTCCTCGAGCGCCATGATCTCATCAACAGATTTCGTCAGCGTTACATAAAACTCGATAGGCCCAACATGTCTATGTTGGAAGAAAATAGAGAACATGTATACTAAATCGACATTGTTTTGGATTTTCATAGCATTGTATACAACACAATGATTCCTTATACTTGTAGGGCATCGATAATAAATTTAAACTACCTTTTTAGGTCCAGTAGGTACGATCGTGTCTATTATTTTTTGTTTGGGGCCAACAAATGTGATGCCATGAGGTATCCTAAATGACTTAGGATTAGGACACTGAAAGTAGATGCCTCCAGAAGTTGTCGTCATATGACCATTAAAATGCACAAATGCAAGTTCTGAATCCATGATTTCTGAAGGAAAAATAGTAAAATAAGTGAAGGAAGAAAGGTGTTTGGAATGAGTTACTTTGAACGCAATCAAGTGAATGTGTGTATGTGGGAGATAAAGATTTTATCTATTTATAAAAGAGTAGATGCGATATTGGCCGTTGATTTCGTTGCTGTGATCTCAACAGTTGTTTTTTCTGACGTAGGTTAATTCTTGTTTTTTCAGTTTCCCACATCGTCTTTTTCTTTTGTAAAAAAAAAAAAATGCAATGATCGAATTCATAACAAACATAAATTTAAAAGGATTACATTTTTTAGAAATTAAAGACAAAAATAAATTACATATAGCCAAACCAACGAAACTCCAACATACACCTTATCTGGAGTTTTGGCTAGGAGAGAGATTTAACTCTCTCAATTCCTCAGAATTGACACTTCCGTAGAAAGTGTGATACCATGGAGTTGTTGCATAATATCTCTCCTTGTCCACCATAATCTCTTTCATGATATATGCATTTGGATCATCCATATTAGATGGTTCAGCACCAACATTTGATATCTGTGGTTGGGTGGTAGATGACTATGCGGTAGTATCCTCTAGAGCGGTGCATATCTCTACACATGAGATTGGCGTTTACAGCAAACAGAGAGAAAATCATATTCACATCCTCGTCATTATCAAGTTTGCATGCCCTGTAATGAATACAATCACTGATAATATATATAGGACACCGATAATAAAGGCTTGTAACCATTTTTTGTTGACCATTTCTGATTTTATTGAGGATTGTTTGCTTTAATGCATCTAGGATGATCTCTCTGTTAACGCATATTGACTTTGTGTTATCGCTTACAAAGGTTGCCCCTTCATCTGCAGTGGTGATCAGTTCACTGTTGTAATATACAAACACGAATACATATGAAGAACTCATGGTAATGGCGAACAGTTGGTTTTTGGAAGGAGCAACTTTGAATGCGATCAAGTGAGTGTTGGTATATGGGAGATAGAGCCGTTATGTATTTATAAAAGTGTTGATATGATATTAGCCGTTGATTTTGTTACTGCGATCTCAACCGTTGTTTTTTCCAATGGAGGTTAACTTCTTCTTTTTTCAAGTATGATTCTTCTTACAAAGGTTGCTCCTTCATCAGTAGTGGTGACCACTTCACCGTTGTAACATTCAAACTCAAATACCCATGAAGAACTCATGTTAATTATGAACGGTAGTAGCAATGGTTGGCGTCAAAACTCGTGCACAGATCTCGTTAGTGAATCCTAACTTTATGTTAGGGAATCCTTACTTTGCGTTAGGAAATCTATACTTTGCATCATGGAATCCTTACTTTGTGTCAGTGCGTCAGGGAATCCTTACTTTGAGACAAGGTGTTAGGGAATCCTTACTTTGTGTCAGTGCATCAGGGAATCCTTATTTTGCGTCAGCGCGTCAGAGATTCCTTACTTTGTGTCAGTGTAAAAAATGAACTATCCAGATTGTATCCACAAAATCAACGGTTGAGATTCAGTCCTTATCCATGTCTATATATAGACTTCAACTCAACTTTAGTTTGTAAACCAGAAACATATCCTCACTCAACATCTATTCTTAGCCAAAAACCTTAAACTCTCCACTTTGGCCATGACTTCATCTAATTTCAATCTTATTATCTACTACAACGACCAGATGACTCGATCGGAGGAGGGGGCAAAGTTCGAATACCTAAATCCAGTCATCCTCACTACCAAGAGAGGTCTTTCACTTGAGGCCTTAAAACGAAGAATCCAACATAAGCTAAAACTTCAACCAACAAAAACGGTGGACAATATATTTCATCGATACCCTTTATGTGTTGGTAAAGGAGTTCTTTGTTATGAGGCAGTGAAACTTTTCGAAGATGAGGACGTCCAAAGTATGTTCGCAATTTCTACTCAATACAAGACACTTGGATGCATAGAGCTGTATGTCACGTTGGAGGACACACCTTCTACAATATATCCTCAACCTGACAATGCTTTCTTTCCCACATCATCACACGCAATTCCCACATCATCACTTGTAACAACATTTGATCTTAACCAAGAGTATACCCACCAAAATGAATGGGAACCAGCACCCTCTTCTGCCCAACTCCCACCATATGGCCATTCATTTGATTTAAACAACACGCAGTTTAATTTTTTGAATTTGCATCAGCCACCTCCTCGTTCACCCAACTACTATCCACACCTCCATTTATTTCACTCTTAAACACAACTCCATACATCGAACAACTACCATCCCAAGCCAACGAGCCAAAACAAATTGATGATGCTAAGGCTGGTCCACATGGCGAATATGTTGGCCCCTTTAATGATAACGAAGTAAATGTTTTGGAGCACCATGTTAACAACAACGATGATGAAGATGACAACCACCAGCAAGATGTAGGCCCCTCAACAACTAACAATGCTTACAACCCACCCCCACACATGCATGCTGTCAAACTGGATGCAACAGAAGACGATGCAGAGTTTATGCACGTCTTGGATTGTAAAGGCATTTGATGTCTAGCACTTGGAGCCCTTTACGTTGGGATGCGGTTCCATGACAAAGAATCATGTTTGCCTGCTATTAGGGAGCACCATATCAGGAACCATGTGGCCTTCAAAGTTGTAAGTTTTGATCAACAACCATTTGTTGCAAAATGTCACATTGAAGGATGCGCTTGGAGGTGTAAAATAACATATGGCAAGGTTTGCAGACAATGGGAGATCAGAAAACTTCAAGAACCCCATACATATGCGTCACCAATGTTATCTCAAGATCATCATCAACTTACGTCAACGATGATCAGTAAAGAGATTGAGGCACTAGTTAGAAATGATCCATTAATCACGGTGCCATTTCTGATTTAACACATAAAAACAACTAAGCAGTTCACCACCACCTACAAAAAAGCGTGGCTGGGAAAGCAAAAGGCTATTGAAGCAATCTACGACAATTGGGAGCAGTCATACAAGGATTTACCACAATTGCTCTAGGTAATCCAAATGACTAATCCTGGGATGATTGTTAAGATGCAGACACTGCCATATAACAACCAAGATGGTGGCATTAATGTTTTTCATAGTTTTTTTTGGAGTTTTAAACCATGCATCGATGGGTTTCCCTATTGTAAGCCCATAGTTCAGGTCAATGGCACTTGGTTGTATGGAAAGTATGGAGGTACTCTTTTGGTGGTAGTGGCAAAGGATGGGAACAACCATATTCTGTTGATAGCCTTTGCCATTGTTGAGGGTAAGACAACAAATGCCTTGTTCTTCTTTCTCAAGTACTTAAGAAAATACGCCATACCCTAACATGGTCTATGCCTAATATCAGACAGACATGAGTCAATAAAGAGTGCCTACACACGACGAGGGAGTGGTTGGATAGAATAAGATTCAGTGCATGTGTTCTACATTCGACACATCGCACAAAATTTCATAAGGCACTTCAAGAATGCTGATAAAAAAAAAAGTTGTCAATATGGGTACGTACTGCATACATGTTAATTTTTTTTTTTTATATTTTGATCATAACATTACTAACAATCCTTCATTATAACTCCTCAGCATATGCCATGACGGAGAGAAACTTTTACTACTTGTAAAGCACAGAATTAACACAAGAAGGGGGGTTGAATTGTGTTGAGGCCAATTTTCACAATCCTTTTTAAAGGCAACATAGTGATTGAAATAAGATCAAAAAGATTTTCAAAATGTTTCAAAAGGCAGACGAAAGTAGAAAGACCAAAATAGAGAGGCACACGAATTTTATATTGGTTCGTCTCACCCCAGAGACTACGTCCAGTTCTTGGCAACAACCAAGTTCCACTAACTTTACAAGTTACAAGTATTCTTTCCACAAGCCTCTTCAGGCTCAACCCAAGTAGTCTTTCACTTGCCTCTCCAAGCAAACACCCAAGTATTTTTTGAAACAAAGCCTCTTCAGGCTTCAATCAATCTCGTAAAGAAAGAGATTTGTGTGAGTTTACCTCACTGGGTTTAACGTCTTATCGGACGAATATACAATGAAGTTCAAAAACGAATTTTCAAACTGTTTTTATAAATGCTTTTTCTTTTCTCAAAGCAGTTATGAATATTTAGATTCAGCAGGAAATATATCAACAACACTTGTAAGTTCGACAACTTGCTCGAAGGAGGTCTCTTCTTCTATTTATAGCTTTCTCCAAAAGTATCCATTGAGTATTTTGTAGGAGACGGCCTTCGTCTGATGAAGAGAGTCGTTGGAGCATTAAATGCAGCAATTAATGCTTTTTACCAACTTGTCATATGATAAGATAAAGCAGTCTGCTTATCTTTTATATTCTTGTACTCAATCTTTTAGCAGTTGTCATGTCCACTTTCCCGTTCTGACATTCGCACACAAATTCCTTCTTTTTTACTGACTTTCCTCGAGAGTAGGTATATAGGCTTTATTTATTTTGAGGTAGCTTACGCTCTGATTGATATGCAGATCTTTTTAGAGCATAGTTATAGTCTATAAACTTTGTTAGTTACGAAGTTTATACAAAGAAATATAAGACGATATTCTGCGAATTAGAGATCATACGATAATTTGAGCGAGACATCAGACGATAAAGTGAGGACACATAATTTTAACTGTTTGTTATTATCAAAAAAAAATTAAGGGCTACAAATCTGTCCTTTGTTTTAACACTACTGCTACTACAACAATCTTTGTCATGTACATGCAAAAGCCACACAATGGCTCAATGAAATCCCAAGGCCAAAAGGACCCTCGCATAGGATGGAGAGCAACGTTGAGGACACATGACCACCAATCTCATGGAGGCAATCAACTCAGTACTTAAAAAAACAAGAAACATATCGATCTTAACACTGGTCGAAGTAACCTACTTCAGGTGCAATGAATTGTTTGTCAGGAGGGGGAAGGAAGCAACGACAATGATAAACTCTGGCAAAAAATATACACAGATTCTTAACAAGGCCATACAAAATGCAACAACAAAGGTGAACACTCAGTATGTCAAGGACTTTGATCAAGACGATTCGACATTCTGGGTGCACGAGTTGATTAACCCACTAGAAGGGCGACCTGCGGGACATTTCGATGTCAGATTAGAACAACAATAGTGTGAATGTGGAAAGTTCCAAAAACTGCACATCCCATGTGCACATGTTATTGCTACTTGTAACCAAATTCACCATGACTACATGCAATATGTGAGTCCAGTGTACACGTTGGAATATGTATCCAACGTCTATAGCGGAAAGTTCCACATGTTGCCTAATGAAGGGTCATGGCAAACATATCACGGACCGGAATTATCCCACAATCCAGCTATGCGCAGAAATATCAGTGGACGCCCAAAATCAACTCACATACGTACTTAAATGGACCTCAGAGAAAGGGGTCAACCAAAAATATGTTCGGCATGTCGCACACTAGCACATACTAAAATTAAATGTCCCAATCGTGCTGAAACGTCAAGGCAGCCCCAATAATTTTTAATCCTATGTAATTTTTATTAATTTAATTTTTTATTGTGCTTTTTTTAAAATTAACTGATTATTTAACCACAATTTCAATTTTTTTCATAAAATTACAACATTACTAAAACTAAACATAGTAATTATTTTAATGACATTTGACAATATTAATTTTTGTCTTAATTTGTCCAAACTAACAAACACAATAAACATAGTAATTAATTTATTACGATTATTTAATATTTAACATTTTTGTTAATTGTAATTATTTTAATTAACAACTAAATGTATTATTTAACCATATTATTTAACCCATAATTAAATAATAAAAAAATTAAATTTATATTTAATATAAATAACAAAACTCAAAAAAAAAAAAAACCATTGAGAAGTCTAGTCCTGGGGACCCAAATTTCCAACGAGTACAAATAAAAAATAAAAATAAAAACCATATAGAAGTCGGGTTTGGGGGAGGGAATTTTTTATGGTGAACAAAATTTTAGTGTAAATTGGAAAATAATGTATGGGGTAGTGTATATTGGGAAATAAAGTTTTTTCTTTGGTATTATTTAGGTAAAAAAACCGATCACGGGTGTATTTTGGTCACAGAATGTCATTTGAGAATAGGAGTGAGCAAATTGCAGAACTGAAATAAATCGAGGAGGGAATAATATAGACCGTTTCCGACTGTTTAAGCTGTCGGGTAAGTCGGATGACGGGTCAATCGGGTTACGGGTGTATTGGGTGGGTATGTGCAGGTTAATTTTCTTTTGAAGTCCGGTCGCTGGAGACAAAGTCATAACTTGGGTGGTAGTTGTCTTCACTGTTGCCGGAGACAAAGACATCTTGGGCGGCTGTTATCTTTACAGTTGCTGAAGAAGATCTCTTCAATCTTCACAATTGCCGGACATAGACATCTTGGGGCCGGTCATCTTCTTCACAATCGTCGGAGCATCTTCACAGTCGTCGAAGAATGGTTGTCCCCTGTTGAGATGGTGAGTGATATTTTAATGTTGCGATGTCAATAGAGAAAGGAAGAATTGAAAAAATCAAAGGTCAAAAGTGGAATGCAAAATGTATGTGACTCTTTTTCTATATGAAAGAGAAAGTGAAATTTTATCACTTATGGGTTCAAGTGGTAGCAGCTTGTCTCTTAACTAAATTATTCAGGATTTAAATCTTGGTCTTAGACATATAATAGACTATGTTGGGAGAAGAATACTTATTTTGTGTGCACTTACAGTTCTTGGAATAGATTAATTACTGTTTTTAGTGATAGATACTTCGTACTGATAAATAAAAAAAAGGTAGAAAAATTCAAAGTTGCAATATTCAATGTATAACAAATGTACTCATTGCTTTCCATCAGGCTAGTCACGACAACTTTTAATAAAAGTATATTTTTTACAGTCGCCCACGGAAATCATGTTTAATTATATGTTAATTTTTAATTTGTAATCGCCCATGGGAAACATGCTTATATATATATATATATATATATATATATTACTTAAATATGTTTTTAGTTTTTATAAAATGAGCAAGTTTTAATTTTGGTTCCTAGTAAAAAAACTTCTTAGTTTTTCATCCCTATAAAATTTTAAATTATTATTTTTGGTCTTTATAAAATGAGTAAATTTTAGTTTTAGTTTTTATAAAATATTTTTTTCTTGATTTTCATCACTTAAAAATCTAATATCATTATTTTTGGTTCCTAACATTCATTTTAAGATAGAAAAATAACATTCATTTTAAGAATCTAGAAAATATTTTAAAGGTCTCACATGCTGACATAGTATCACAAATACTAGTAAGTGTCACATAAGATGATTACTTGACTTTTCATTAAATATTTAAGTAATTAATAAGTGTCATATGACAATAGAGACCAAAAATAATAATTTATATTTTTGAGAAATGAAAACCAAAGAAATTTTTTTACAAGAATTAAAATCAAAACTCACTCATTTTATAAGAACTAAAAATATATTTAAGCCTTTTTATTTTTAATATAAATATTATTAAAATATAAAAACATTTTTCTTTGTTTAATCAATATTTTAATATATACTTTTATTAAAAAAAGAAAACACATATGATGTAAAAATAAAAATTATTTATTTAATTTTTAAATAATTATGATATTTAATAAAATGTATTAAATATTTTTTAGTTAAATATCTTTGAAAGTACTGTTACAACATGGCCTAAAATAATGGAGAGACGAAATTGAAGATATCGGAAAGCGGATTGGAGGTAAAAACAAACAATTTTAAAATCGGCATTATTTTGGTTACCAGATGCTCCACCATATTAATTAGTTTATTGTCCTACTGTGCAAACGTTATCTGTTCTTTCACGGACCAAATAAGCATGTTCCAGTTTAAACCTTCTCCCTGGAATTATCCGACAAGAATTTTTTATTTTGGGTTAAATATGTTTTTAGTCTTTTAAAAATATGATAAAATTAATTTTAGTTTTCAGGAAAAAAAATTTAAATAAAGTCCCACAAATATTAAAAATACCTTAATTAAATCCCTATGCTAAATTTTATTTAAGTTTTCTGTTAAATGATGACCACATCAACTTCCAAGTAAAGTATTTTATTAATTGAAGTGCCCAGTGATAATTTTTAATAAAAAATTGTACAATTAGGGTTAAAAAAAATTTGTGGTTTACGCTTAAACATGTAATCATTTTATTAAAAAATTATGTTACTAATTTGACTTGGACAAAATAGTTGACATGGAGGGCCACAACAACAAATTAATGGTGATTGTGATACTAATGTTGCTATCATTTAATAGAAAAGTTAAACAGAGTTTAACACAAAGATCTAATTAAGGTATTTTAATATTTGAGGAATTTTATTCAAGGAAAAAATTTTCTGAGGACTAAAAATAATTTTGTCATATTTTTGGAGGATCAAAAACATATTTAATCTTTTTTTTTTTTGTAGAGTAACTTTTTCATTTTAGTATGTAACCACGATATTTTCAATCTTCTTACCTATTCCATACTTGTTACTTAAAAATACAAATCGAGTCTTTATAACCAAGTCTCCACAAAGGGTACACTTTTGATAAGTAACTAATAGATGGAGTTTTTGCTCAGGAAAACTTTTAAAATAAGAAAGAATTACTTATCGAATAACCCCCAAAACGTGTGCTGCTTTTCTCTGCTCCATCAATTCACATTAAATGCTTGTCCTTTCAGTACTATCAATCCTTCAAATATTCAAAATAACTACCTATTGTCCTTACCTTTTCTGAAACACCTAACCCCTTTGTATTCTCTATACTACCTTCTCTCTCAGACACTCAGTGCTTCAAAAAACTTGCATTCATGGCTGCTCCAAAGCAACTTGCTCCTATGGAAAGGTTTCCCGAAAGTGACTTTGTACCTGAAAAATGGATCAACTTGAAGAAGCTAGAAGATGAAGGCTTCCCTATAACACTCTACATCAAGAACGTAGGGTGGGAGTCATTTGTGGAGAAGAAGACCCACTAGTACCATGCCCCCTATGCATACTTCTGGGCATCAACGTTTGAAGTTAATGGAACCATCACCGAGACTAACGATAACCAAGCCAATCTCCACTAACACTATTGCTGCAGCATCTGGCTGCAAGGAAGAAGGAGATTTATTTAGTAAAGACTGGGAAAGGGTCATAACCCCAAAAATAGTTGATCTGACTCTTTATAGAAGACTGAGACCACAAACAGACAACAAGGACACACTAAAGAAGTTCCTCTATGCATCCAACATGAAGAAGGACTGTAGACTTCTACATAATCTACTGTTGCAGATCATTAAACCAAGGAAAGGATCAAAGGACAACATGTCTTCGCGCGACCGCTTCTGTTTATACAAAATGCTCACTAGTTAGAAAGTCAATCTCCCAGCATTCATTCTTGACAATTGGAGATCTTGTCTCGTCAAATTCAAAGAAAGCTCCAAAGAAAAACAAAGGTACCCTATTCCTTACGCTATGCTCTTCATCAAAATATTAAGAATGGATGGTGCAGACAAATCAGGTTGGGAGAAGAAGAAATTCAGCTTTGAGATTGATGTGTCTATCATCAAGAAGATGAGGATAGCACATTTGTTTCTTGTATATGTTGCTAAGCATCTAGAGCTGGCAGTAATAAAATAAGAACCTGTAACACCTAGCCGTTTTTAGGATCGAGGACTGTCCCCACAAACCAACACAAGACTTTTTAACGAGCTTTGTCCTAACTCACACGCCTCCTAGGAAACTTCTCAAGAGGTCACCCATCCCGGAATTGCTCCAAGTCAAGCACGCTTAACTATGGAGTTCTTAAGTGATGGGCTACCAAAAAGTAGATGCATCTTGTTGATATAGGTATCACTTATTAATTCCTTTAAGCTATCCTTAATTATATAGTCTCATGCCTGCATAGTCTTTGGATCTCTCTCATTCCGGTGTGTATTTGATTCATTCATATTACCTCCCGCTGGAAGCCTGCCAGGAGCCGTTCCTTGTTCGTGCTTTATCTCTTTTGCACCGGCGATCACTCCCCATCCTCCTTAACGCCCGGGATGTTACATGTCCACCAGCTTCCGCTTGGTTCATCCTCGAACCACACCGTATTGGGAGAGAGGCCCTGCTCTGATACCACTTTGTAACGCCTGGTTGCTTTTAGGATTGAGGACTGCTCCCACAAACCAACACAAGACTTTTCAGCGTGCTTTGTCCTCACCCACATGCCTCCCAGGAATCTTCCCAAGAGCCCACCCATCCCAGAATTTCTCTAAGTCAAGCATGCTTAACTATGAAGTTCTTAAGTGATAGGCTACTGAAAATTAGATGCATCTTGTTAGTATAGGTAACACTTATTAATTCTTTTAAGCTATTCTCAACTATACAGTCCCATACCTGCACAATCTTTGGATCCCTCTCATTCTGGTGTGTATTCGATTCATTCATATACCCTTCCCACTGAAAGCTTGTTAGGAGCCGTTCCTTGTCCGTGCCTTATCTCTTTTGCACCAGCGATCACTCTCCACCCTCGTCAACACTCAGGATGTCACAAAACCTATTGATGACTCAGTGGCTATTGCGTTCAGAGTAGGATCATTTGCTGATCCGTCTGTCCACTTTGAATCCACGCAATAGATGCAACCTCAACAGATTCAACCAAAGCTTAAACAGACCAACCCTCTCAAACATAAACTACCCATCAAAAAACCATCCCAACAAGAACCTAAATCTCAAACACAAGACCAACCCTCTTCCCCACATAAAAAATAAAAACCCTTATCATTTGTTTTACACCCAAACCTATCCCTCAACCTGATCAAGGATGCCATCTTCATCAAAGATCTCATTGCACCCAAAGACCCAACCATCCTTGAACCCATAGTAGAAAAACAAGTGTTGACTCCTGATGCTATAGAATTGGCTCCAACAAAGGAAATAAGGAGATCACACAGACTACGGAAAATCAGCCAACCAAAGACAATAGCTAATAAAGCCATGCAGGAGAAGAGCCAAAGCCCAGTTTAAACGGGCTAAGAAAAAGAAGAGAAATTGGCAGCAGAAGAAGAAGAGCAGATAAAGGAAGTAGTGCTTCAATCAGTCATTGAACATTCTCTGTAAGCCGTGACTAAGGAGCATAATGAAGATGAATTATTTAATCAAGAATAAATCATTGCTGCTTCAAGAGGAAGACTTTCGAGACCCCCTCTATGGGAAGTCCCTCATTCTGTAATTGTTTCTCAAGTCTTTCAGCAGTTAACAATTGATCTTATGGCAAGACCAAGCAGTGTACAGTCTGAAAGGACTGTTACATTCCTTGTGCCACAATCTGATGCTGCACAGACTGAACATTATGCTGAAGACTTATCGTCTGGAAGTATGGTAAAGCTAATGGTTGAAGAAGCTACTCTGACATGTATAGATCAGAGACACCTCCATCTAAACGACTCCAACGAGATACTTCCTTTATGAAAAATAAGAATCACAAAGCATAGAGCGTCTAAGGAATATCATCCTCTTGAGCCATTTGAATTTGATCCAGAGATTCTTCAAGCTTTGATTGATTATGAATTGGGAGAAGTAAACAATTCGAAGATGTGGAGGACAATAGCTGAAGAAGAATGGCCATTGTTGATCCACTATAGGTATACCGAAAAAATGGTAGAACAAGGTGAAACAACCCCTGCCCTTTCCTATAAACCACACATAAGGCCATATGACTGGGAACCAAGGCATAGCACCAAATTATATGCATCGATATTCGTGTACCCATCTTCCTCCAGAACCAAATTCCTTCCAGGTTATGAAATTTGGAGACAACAAGGAGTTCTCTGCCACACCTCACCATTCCTTCTCAAATGCAATTATTATGAATACTTGATCATGTGCAAAACGTACAATTACAGGCCCAAGATCATCTACCCTTTCCGTCATGGCTAGGTTAAAACGTATCCTCTTACCATTCAACCAGAAGACAACCTTGGCTTTGATGAATGAAGATTGGGAGACGATGACTAGGAACTTGGCAGGGTCATGTGCAACTTTCTCCATGAGAAGATGAAGATAACACTTTGCAGGGCTATCTTTGAAAAGAGGTGCATTGATTGCAATGTTGGCATTCCAAACTTTATGGGAGGACGAGTAAGAATATTACTTAAACCATGGACGACCTTCAGGATTTGCTATCAGAAGAAATATAACTGTCAAAATATGTCTATGAGTAAGGGCAAAGAGCTGAAATACAGAAGAAACCCAAAGAGACACTTAATGATCAGAAGAAGAGCTCTCTCCCCAGCTCAGCTTGTCACAGCTAAGGGAAAGGGCATTCTGTGGAGCTCAAACCGTCAGAAGCTTCAGGACTATATTGAATCTTTGAATCAATTTTCTAGTCTCTCTATTGAGGAGAAAAACAATTTGAGCCATCAAGCAGCCATTCGCCCTAGAGGCCACTGGGTGCAAGTTTCTTCTGCTCCATCTTCATCTGATCCTCTTCCCTTAAACCAACTCATCCATAATTCCCCGTGGACCCACATTTTCTTTTCCACCAATAGGAATACTTTTGAAGTTTTCCTATCATTGTTGGTCATTTCTGGTTTTGCGGACCCCCTATTCCCTATGTGTTCAATTTGTGTTTTGTAGAAGAACCAGCTGAAGAAGAAGTTGGCTCTTCCTCTACTTATAACCTTCTAGATGTTCGCAAAGAAGTCACTGGACTGAAGCAAACTATTCAATGTCTAGAGGCTTCACCTATTCGAGAAAGCAGGAAGTGGAAGTGTGCAGAGGCTTTGATCATAAAATTGGCGAAACACTTCAACGGAGAACTAGGCTCATCATCCACGTCTGATTTTGACTTTGACTCTTCAAATTGATGATGTCAAAAGGGGGAGAACAACAGATGCAGCACATACACAGGGGGAGGGAAAGTTAAAGGAGTAACACTTATCTTTTCTTTGTTCACAAACAATTAGTTTATGATTTTATGATTATTTCGTCTTCATATTGATGAATATGACTCTTGTTTATACCCATAATATATAGGTAGTATATCTATGGCTTATCTCATGTTTTTGTGTCTCTATAAAAGTCTCTTTGAAAAACATTTGTTGATATATCTTTAAAACTAAAAAGCTTTTACTTGGTAAAAATCGTCTGTCAAAAGTTTAGATCATATAAAAGAAACCCCTTTTAAAAACATAGTTGTTTGTCATCATCAAAAAAGTAGAGATTGTTAAGACAAATGACATTTATAAGACTCTCACTTTGTTTTGATAATAACAAATAGGCTAACGTTTAATTATCTAATTACACAATTTGATATATGTTCAACCTTTACAAACAATTCACAGCAAGTATGGTTTTCAAAGCTCTTATAAAATAAACGAACCTCATCTTGAACTTCACACCTACTTTCCACAACAAGAAAACATCAACGTACACTTCATTGGAACGATGTAGCTTTTTGCAAAAAGAAAGAACTATAGTACACTTGCCAATACTAAAAAGCAAATATGTTTATTGCAACAATATTTAGTACGAGAAAGGCAAGATAAGCAGTATATTTTATCTTATCACTGTAACCGATTGGTGAAAAGTATTAAATACAACATTTAATACTCCAATGTATACTTTCTTCCTTACACAACAACAAACGAAAGACATCTCTAAAAGCACTCACAACAAACACTTCGGAAGAGCACTATAAATAGAAGAGAAGACTAATATCAAATATACGAAACTCTTGTCGATAAAAGAATATTTGTAACTTTTTTAATAAATAATTTAATAAAAAATATTTTACATAAGATTTGTTTCAAAAAAATTAAAATACAAAATCAAATATTTTTTTGAATGTTTGTGGGAGAAAAGGAAATAGGGAAGGTGCATCCCATTTTAGGGTATATGGGATGGAACAAAGAAAGAGATAAAAAAGAAAAGGTAAACAAAATAAAGAAAAAGAAAATGAAAGATGTGATGAGAAGAGAGAGAGAGAGAGATGAAAAAAAATGGAGTGAAAAAATTGGAAGAAAAGTGAGTTTAAGTAAATAATTATTTTAGTAGAAAAATTCAATAAAGAATGCTAATATGTGGCACATGTTAAAGAATTGAATTGATAGTAAAAATAATTTATAAAAACGATTTTCAACAGATTAACATTATAATTTTAATGCAATTTCATCTTAACTTTTTATAAAACTTTTTTTTATTAATTTTTAATTAATACTTTTGTAGAACACTTGGTTAATGAAAAATAATAATAATATACACTTATATGATAAATTAGAATACAGAACTTAGAAAATAAGACTCTCTCTCTCTCTCTCTCTTTTATTTTCTCAATTGAACATTCTCAATATTTCTACTCTTCTTCAAATATAATTTATATATTCAAAAATATTTATTTATTATAAATTTTAATTATAATACAATTTATATATTCAAAAATATTTATTTTTTATAAATTTTAATTGTATAAAAATAATCATTTATCTTGTATAGTATATAAATTAAAATACTAGTATAATATAAATGAGTAACCACTAAAAAGTAATGATAAACATATATTTATTTTCTAACCCACTAAAGTTGACTTAGTGGTGGGGAGAGAGGTGTGAGGTAACTTGCATGAGATCATAAGTTTGAATCTCCGTCATTATACACAAAAAATAAAAACATATATTCATTTTTTCTTCCATATCCTTTTTCATCCCATCTTCTTTTATCTTTTTTTATTTTAATTGCATCATTTATTACATTTACCAATTTCTCCCTTGAACTATTTTTTTTTTCTTTATCGAACTCTCTATTTTTACGTAGACCTTAAAATCGGGTGTTTGTTCTTTTTTTTTTGTTTTTTCCGGCCACAAAAGTTTCATCGTAGAAAACACATACAATAAAACCTCATTTTCAAGTGGTGGCATCAGACAACTAAGCAGTGAACGTCCAGACAATAAACCTCCACTATAAATTGGTTCCTTCTCTTGCCTTGAAACTCATCGAGCTAAACAATACTACCACAACCCATAACACAACCAAAAACCATGGCTCTCCCAAAACAACCACCAATTACCTTCCTTTTCTTCGCCCTTGTAACCCTCTCTTTCACAACCACCTCCAACGCAGCCGATTGCGTTGGCGCCGGAAACATTTCTGTTTACTGGGGCCAAAAACCCACTGCAGACGAGGGCACCTTAGAGACTCTATGTTCCACTGGGAACTACGATATCGTGATCCTCGAAAGCCTCCTCGTGCACGATGATGGCACCGAACCAGAACTAAACTTGGCTGGTCACTGTGGCTCCTCTTGCACCAGTCTAGAGCCAGATATAAAATACTGCCAACAAAAAGGCCTCAAAGTCCTCCTCTCCATTGGCCAAGACGTAAAGCTAAAAACCAAAAACCGCCGCCACTCCAAGGCACCCTACACCACATCCGAGGACGCGGCGGAACAACTCGCGTCCTACCTCTTGCAGAACTACCTCAGCGGCCAGCCTGGTCCACTGGGAAGCGTATCGTTGGACGGCATCGACATCGCTGACGTGGCAGACGGTGAAAACATTAAATGGGTCGAAGTCGTTAAGGCCATTAACGCTTCCACAACCGCCAGAAAAATTTACCTGTCTGCAGCGCCGCAATGCGTGTACCCAGATCACTACCTTGGTGACGCAATCGCAACTGGCCTTTTCGATTTCATCTGGGTCGAGTTCTTCTACCAGAACCCAGATTGCATTTACTCGAATGGAAACGCTTCCAATCTTTTGCGTGCATGGAACACATGGACCTCAAATGTTCCCAACAGCTTAATATTCTTGGGCCTTGTGGCTTCCAATGAGACAGCGGGATACATACCCCCGAAAGACCTTATTTCTAAGGTTCTACCAACTGCAAAGCAAGCTTCGAACTATGGTGGGGTTATGATTTGGGACAGGGCTTATGACATAAAGAGTAATTACTCTTCTCAGATAAAAGACAGCGTCCGTAAAATTTGTAGATGTGTGTGTGACGGTGATGAGTTTGCAACGAAAAGTTTCTATGGTCTCGGTTCTGCGTCGCTGCGTCTGTCCGTTTGAGCCACGCAAATCCGTACTTGTATGTGGCAGCCTTTTGTAGGCACAGCCATTAGGCACTCTGTGCAAGGAAAAGGTTGGTAGTAGGTACCCATGGCGACGTATGCATGTTTAATTTCATGCATCTACTGGATTTCGCTTTAAATAAATTAAGGTTCTATGTTATGCTGCACCTTATCTTTCTTGACTATAAAATAATCAACACTACTAATTTATTAATTTATGAGAAAATAAGCAATTCATACCGTAATCTAATCACAAATCACTATATATGATAAGTTTTTTAACTTTTATGATAATTATTTTAAAAGTCATACTAACAGTAATTTTTAATTAGTTGATGGGATAAAATTTTTATACTAACAATATATAACTATTAAACTTTTAATTTATTATTCCCTCCATCATCATGCATGACTCATTGGTATTAGAAAAGGAGAATGGTCCTTTGGTTTAAGGAGACTAAATACATGCTGAGAAACTTGTTAAAAAGTAAGAAATCACGATTAGGATGTGAAAGTTATAACTACTCCTTCCGTTCCATTTTAATTGATATTTTAGCATTAAAAAAAAATCATATCGATTGATGCTATCAGTTTTCAATAAAATATTAACACTTTTATTTCAAATTTGTCATAAATAAATAAATGTATCTAACATCATTAAATCTGTTACAGCAGTTATATATTTATTGAAATTGAAAAATAGAGCAAGGATATTTTAGTAAAATTGTTTCACTAAGTATCTTATTTATTATCTTTTTTAATTTGTATAAAAAAACTTTAAACATCAATCAAAATAGAATGGAGGAGCACTAACTTTCTAATAAAAATGAAAAATCACATCTTGGATTATAACGTCCTAGTAAATGTGTCACATTTTGCATGTGAAACTAAGCACGCTATGAACTTTATTCATCAATAAAACTTGAGTTTAATGGTCATGTACTGTCAGTGTAAAATTTTTATACTATCATCCAATCAGAAATCATCATTAATATGACTTTTAAAGTATTTATTATAAAAGTCAACAAACTTACAACAAATGATGATTTGTGATTGAATGACAGTGTAAAACTATTTTACACTATCAGTGCATGACCATTAAACTCATAAAACTTACCCTCTGTTTGATTAGGTAGAAAACAAGTGAATGGGGCACCGACATTGCTTATCACCGCATTAATCAAAACTATATTTCACAAATTGCCAAGAGTTTCTTAACAAGGGGAGAAAAACAATGAGCCTAACGAGTGTTGGACATGTGTATTGTGAATAATTATCAAGATTGATACAAGATAATCATTGGAAGGTCAACTCTCACGTTGTTCGTAGGTACATTAGGATATTTAAGGAGTTAAAGGTTGAGAACATTGTACATCCCCATGATAGTCGACGCACAATTTTATGCACTGTTAGGTTAAAACTATGGTGGTGTGATTGTGAAAATTTTCAAGTATTTAGACTTCTCTGTTCTCACAAATTATATTTTTATGTTATTTTAATTATTACTTATTAATCAATTTATGTTATTTTAATTAAATACTTTTTTAATCATTTGAGTCTCATAAATTTTTCCGCTTACATCAATTTATATATTAAATTATTAATAATAAATTAATATCAATTTTACCATTATAAAAAAATAAAGACCGTAATTCTCAACTTAACTTTTTCTTAAAAAAAAAAACAATTAAAGTCGATAATAACATTGTCAACTTCCATATTTAAATAAAAATATTAAAGTAAATAATGTTATTGTCAATTTCCAAATTAAAAAAAAAAATTAAAGTCGGTAGTAATATTGTTGACATCCAAAATGTAATAAAAATATAGTTTAATGGTTATGTACTGTTAATGTAAAAATTTTACACTGTCAAATAATCAGAAATCACCGTTAGTGTGACTTTTAATATAGTTATTGTAAAAGTCAACAAACTTACCATACAAGGTAGTTTATAATTGGACGACAGTGTAAAACTGCTTTAAACTATCAGTGCATATCCTTTTGTCTCATAAAAATAAAGTCGACAATATTGTCATTGTTGACTTTCAACATTTAAAACAAAATAAAATTAGAGATAAGTCGACAATTTTTTTATTTTTATTTTACATTTTGAAGTTCCTAAGTAAAAAATACACTTACATAAGTTAGACATGTTATTATTAACTTAGGAAGTAAAAACATAAAATAATAAGCCAATAATATCATTATTAACTTTTCCTATGAATTTAATATTTCCATTATTGACTTACAGGGACGGAGCAGTGTTGGATCATAGAATGGGCCAATAATAAAAAGTAAATTTTATCTAATAAATATATAAGCAACAATTTTTATACAAAATATTATAATTATGTATTTTTTAAAATGGTCCAATAACATATAATAGAAAATATATTTATTACATAGATGACAAACTAAATATATTTTTTAAAGACCAAAGATTACAATTGTCAATCATCAATTTCACATGTCACCAAGAACCTTCGTGAATTTATAATAAAAATTGGTCTATACATTAAACATAATTTTTTTTTTCTTACGAAGAAGTCCTATTAATTATCTTATAAAAATCTATTGAATCATAATTATTTATGTTAGACTCTATTTGTCGTAGTTATAAGTTTTTGGTTTTTGGTTTTTAAACTTAAATTTGAAAAAAAAAACAAAAACAAAAACCTATTTCGATAAAGAGGGCTTTAGTTGATTTTTTAAACCAATTTACTCACTTTAGAAATAGAAAAAAGGTTTTCTATTTCTAGTTTTAAGTTTTTAAAGGTCGCTCCATTCCTTTTGATACTTTCCTCTACACTTCCCCACCTCCCACCCAATCTTCTTTACTTCTTGTTTAATCTTTGCTAGAGGTGACAAAATAGGTTGAGCTAACTGCCCCACCTCGAACCAGTTTGATGAAATGTAGGGTTCAAACTTTAAATTTTAAACACAAATTAAATTTGGATCTTTTTATCCCTATCTAATCATGTCCCGATCTAGGCTTAATGTACAAAAAACTCGTACACAATCGGGCTTTCATCGGGCTTAGGCCTCATTTTAGGAGCCCAAATTGAATTTGAGCTCTATTTCTTGACCCGCTATTGCTCGCTACCCACATCGAGCCCACGATTGGCCCAACCCAAGCCTACTTGATGAAATGTATGCCTTGGACTTTAAATTTTGAGCACAAATTAAATTTGGGTTTTTTAAACTCGATTTAATCATGACCCGATCTAGATTTAACCCGCAAAAAACTTGCACAAATTGAGCTTTCTTTGGGCTTGAGCCTCATTTTAGAAGTCCAAATTAGATATAAGTTTTTTCTGCCTAACTTGCTATAGCCCACAACCCACATTGAGTCCATGATCAACCTGACTTGAATCCACTAAATGGAATGTAGGGTTTGGGCTTTTAATTTTGAGCACAAATTAAATATGGGCCTTTTTAGTGGGCTTAGTTTGCAAAAAAAACCCATACAAATTGGGCTTTCATCATGCTTAGACCTCATTTTAAAAGCCTGAATAAAAACTAGGTATTTTTGCCTAACTTACTATAGCCCATGACCGACTCAACCTAAACTCGCCTGATGAGTTGGACTATAAATTTTAAGCACGATTTAACTATGGAACTTTTGAGCTTGATCCGATCATGGCCTAATCTGCGCTTAACTTGCAAAAACTCTTATAGACTCGGCTTTCACCTAGCTTGACCCTCATTTTAGAAGTTTGAATTAAATATGGACTTTTTTACTTGACCCGCTATAGCTTGCAACCCATATTTAGCCAGCAACCAACCTAGCATAAACCTGCCACATTGAAATGTAGGAATTGGACTTTAAATTCTGAGCATGAATTAAATCTAAACCATTTTAGCCTGATCCAATCATAGCCTAATCTGAGCTTAACTTGCAAAAGCTCGTGAAAAAAAACTTGAATCTTTTTTATTCTATTCTTCTTTCACTTCAAACCCTCTCATCATAGCCTTATGTAAAGAGTTTCACATATTTTTAGTGAACTTTTTAAAGGAAAATTATAATATTGACAACAAGTTTTTAAATTGAAACTACAAACTAAAAACTAAAAACCAATTTTGGTTTTTAAAATTTTTAAAACTTAAAACTAAAAATCACCCCAAACAAAGCGTTACTGATCACCTAGTTATTTTTTATGAGAATAGTAGCCAACAATCATCGAAGAAGAATTTGCTTTTAGATTTTTGGAAAATAGGAGAATTAGAATGTTGTGTCATCTAGCTAAGACAACTGGAGAAAAATAAAGAAAATATAGGAAAAATAGTGATTGGATGAGAGAATATGTCTTATAGTTCAAGATGTCAATGTCTTATATAGTGTTCATAAGTTTCCTCCCATTGACAAATGTTAATAAATAGACTTTAATTCTCAAATCAATTTATAATTAAATCTTTTTTTGAAGTAAAATCAATTCATAAATAAATCAATATAAAAGGAAGTTTAATAAAATTATTTGATTGCAAATACAATCATTTATAGCCTTTAAAATTGCAATAACGGATTATAAAAGGAAGAAATAATAAAATAGAAAATGAATGATACTAAAATATTTTTTCTAAAAAAAGAAAGAAAATGTAATTATCTTCACAATTGTTTTTTTCTTTTGATGAGCCAATTATCTTCACAATAAATACTATAAAAAGAAAATACAAAATTTGTCTAAAAATGAAAATAATATTATTAATTATCTTCACAATAAAAATTATAAAAAAAGAAATAAAATATTTTATCAAAAAAAGAAAAAAAACTAACACTAGATATTATTACTTTCACAACCAAATTCTTTGAATAAATCAACATGTTATTGGTCTGAATGGTATTGAGCTCGAATTCTTTAAATAAAGTCTCGAATTTGCTCTTTATGGATAAAGAAAACATGGTTAGAAGGAAAAAGTCCATCAAAAGTAGTTAGTCAAGTTTTTTAGCGGAGATTAATCACTAACAAATCCAGTAAATATTTTACACCTATAACATAATTATAAAAACAATGCCTTGAATAAAAATAATAATTATAGTCTAGTATACATATAAAAAATTTTAAAATAAAATAAAAAAATTAAGGAAGCCTCGTGCAAGTAGATCGGTCCCTGCGACTTACAGCCTGCATGTTCGGATGTTCCGCCGTAGTTTTTGTATCATTTTACTCCAATCATGTAAAACAGGCGGCTGATGGACCAATCTAGTGCAGTTTTAAAAACAAATTACCAAAATGGGACCCTTTTGAAACATATTACCAGCATGGGTCTGTTTTGACCGTTGACCAGTCAAAGTCGCAACTCTGACTAGCGAAACTCAGTCCACGTTAGCTTTTTTCTTCTTTTTTTTTGTAAAATTACACGTAGGCGGCCAACGTAGAGAGTAAAACTCTAGTCTAAACTGCGAAACTCACCGGATCGTGCCACGTGGCGCAATCCGCAGGGACCATCGTACTGCTCAACGGAAGAAGTACACGTGGCATCTCCCTATGTGTTCTGCATTTGCGAATAGCGAGATTCACCCGCATGCGACATGTGACCTGTCGCCTCCTCCCCTACCAATCGGACAGCGACACATGGCATCCAGGGGGGAACCCGCTGCTATGAATAGCGAGACTACAATAAAAAAATATTTTTTGAAAGCCTTTAAAAACCTCCATAGCCCCACTATGAAACCTCCACAGCCCCACTTTGAAAGCAATTAAAAATAGTTTTGAATCCCCACATGAAAGCAACATAACTGAAGAGCGAAAGTGGGTCTGAATTTCGCGTCTGAGGTGTTTTTGGCGTATTAAAATTTAGGTAAAAAAAATTTTGTATATATTTTGTAAAAATTAGTTACTTATTTAAATGATAATTGTACTGTTTGTCTATTAAATAATAGAAAGTTCCTTATTTTTAAGTTTTTTTTGTTTTGATACAATTTGTAATATGTGCTTATAATTCAAATATTTATTTGACATTGTGTGTTAATTTATATGGTTTGTAATATATTGTAATTAATTTATTAATTATATGTTTTATTGTATTCTAAAGCGGCGATTTTATTCAATAAATGATTTAAAATTTTCAATTATGAATTTTATTGTATATTTTACTTAATTTTGACAATTATTTATGTTTAATTTAAGTTTATTTAATTTAATTTGTGTTTTGCATTTATTTTAATAGTTGACTATGTTAATTTATGTTTTTGTTTATTTATTTTTTAATTTCTGTAATATAATTGTTTGTATGTGGTTAAGAAATATATATATAATTATTATTATACGTTAAGAAATTATATGTGGTTAAATTTGTTGTAACATATTTTTATTTAAATAATAAAAAAATTAAAAAACTAGTTATGGATTTATTTACTTTGTTATTCAATTTGTAATATGCATTTATATTTCATTGATTATATGTATTATAGTATTTTTAGGTGGTGAATGTGTTTTTTGATAAATTATTTTATTTCTTTGATAAATTATTGTTTTAGCATATATAATATTATTTAAATTTTTGCTTAATTACATTGAAAGTACGTAGTGTTTTTTAAAATTTACTCTCTTAGTAAATATAATATGTTTGGGA